>APFE031665667.1:75509-85509 GCA_000404065.3 Pinus taeda
AAAAATATTAGTAATCAAAGTAGCGCCATACACATTGATAAATATCCAATTGTACAAATTAGGAATCGACGAAGTACTATGAAGATGTATCCTAGAACATGAAAGAGAAGCGATTATAGATGAATCCCACAAAAGGGGATCTAGAGGCCATTATCAAGGAGACATGACTTCTCCAAAAATAATGCAATTTGGTCTTTGGTGGACGATAATATTTCGTGATTATCGACAATGGGTGCAAAGATGTGAAATATGTCAAATAATAGGTCGACCTCTACCAAAGAATCAAATGCCCCTAGATTATGTAGTCCCATCATTACCATTTGAAATATGGCTATTGACTTCATCGACTCGTTCCCTGAGAAAGAAAAAAGGACAGGTGCAAAATACATCATAATTGCAGTCGAGTATGTAACAAAATGGGTTAAAGAAGAACTTGTAGCATCATGTACTAAAGAGGCAACAACTAGATTCAAATATGAAAACATAGTGACACACTTTGGTTGCCCCCTAGTCCTCATCAGTGATAGGGGTAGACACTTTGTTAATGGCACAATTGAAGCACTAACAAAGCAATTTATGATAGATCATATAAAGACTACAACTTATCATCCCCAAGCAAATGGTGCAGTTGAAGTGTTCAACAAAACTTTGCATAAAGGATTACTAAAAATTTGTAACATAGACAAAAACCATTATGACGATAAAGTTCCTTCAATCCTATGGCCATATCTTACAATATACAAGCAGTTGACAGGATCGACACCATTTAATATTGTTTATGGACAATAAGCAGTCCTGTCGTTCCTTTTCTCAACAAATGCACAGGTTGTGTCGACTCTACTATAGTATGACACAAAGTTACAAGCACAACACAACACACAACTACATCAATTAGAGCAAGATCTAATGTTCACATTGTATCATCAACAAATTAACAAAGACCGACAAAAAGCATAGCACAACCAGAATTTTCAAGCTAAACATCTTCAAGTCAATAACTTAGTCTTACTGTACGATAGTCGTGTCAAAGGCAAACCAAAAGAAACTTAAGTCACATGGCTTGGTCCATTTGTTATCAAAGATATTTGACCATTAGGAGCAATCCAACTAAAGACACTACAGGGTCACCTTTTCAAGTTTCTTGTTAACAGTGCCCATTTAAAAAATTACACTTCATAAAAATAACTACTATAGGTTAGCTAACCAACTAACATGTAAAATATTAATTCCTTAATAATAATAAATAAAAGGAAACTTTATTAATATATTGTGAAAATTTCCTTCCTTTTTTAATATTTAAAATTAAAATCAATTAAATAAATAAATAGTTATAAAAGAATAACCGACATAAAAGTCGGCATATCAAAAAAACAGATTGCAAGAATACATTTGGCGACTATACCGAGTATCGTTATGGTGTGGGGAGCCTACTTACGCAACCTTCTCAGAGAAAAACAAGGCTCTAAGAAATGAATAAACAAAGATGATCAAGGTATAGAATACCGAGGGAGAAGTCGACCTAGAAAACAACATTCAACATAACCATCATGTAGAGTATGATTCCCTAGAACAATGGAGCTAGAAGAAAAATACATCTATTCACTGGGAAGCAGTTCGGAAAATCCTGTTGCACAGAATTATCTCATGCGTGAATCTAACAAAACTCTATGTAAAAGACAAAAAAGAGGCTCTGAAAAATTAGAACAACCATGCATCGCCACTTGCCCTTGTCACATCGCACGCTTCACACATTCCACCACCGCCAAATAATTACCAAAAGTCTTTTCATATTAATCATTATTTACTATCCACTTTGCATGAAAGGTGGCGAACTAGTCGCATGCACAAGTGAGATGACAATAAAAAAATCCATCAAAATCTGAAGAGACATTCCGAAGGGAAATGATGAATTGACAATGATGGTGCATTTAATGCCACATCTATAAAAATCAATGCAAGCTCGGGTTTGTTAAAAATATTTCCTTAAATTCCTAGTGATATTCCCTATGACCTTGAAAACATACCAGATATCCCCAGTCCCATAATTTCAAACTCAGAGTTCTTAGGTTGCCTTTGAACAAAGGAATTTCTAGATGGCTTCTCCATGGCGAAGAGGAAAACTATAACATATGAAGAAAATATTATAGTAGAGCCTCAAACCAAATCCCATTTCGATCTTTCTGGTAAAACGAAGCTCAAGATACGCATGCACAATATCAAGTAGATGAAATTTGACGAGCCTGCATGGGAGATGCACTTCGAGGCCTACCTCAAATGGGACAAAACAAGATACTAGTGGAATGGTTGCACAAACCACTTAGAGAAAGTTGAAATTTGTGACATTCTTGGTGCCCCTCTAGTCACATATCTTCAGGGGGTGAAAGAGGAAGCAACCAAGTACCTCGTTAGCAAGTACCACAATGGTAAAATCTAGAGAGACTATCGACATTCTATCTTCGACACTACTATCCATTTGATAACCAAGCTTCCTTATAAAGGAACCAAGGTGTTAAACACTACAGATGTAAATGATTGGCTTACAAAGCTCGTAAGAGGCGCTTCAAGAAAGAATTCATGTGGTCTAGTCATTGGCGAAGTCTAAGACCCGTTGGCTAGATGGGTATGGACGATTGTTTCTTTATGTATTACCTCGGCGGGTTGAGCCTCGAATGTTAAGCTCACAATGCTTGAAGCTATCGATGAAATTGCAAAATCTAGAATTTAATACAATTGGGTCGACCATGTAGCTGATCTCATCAAAGACAACTGCGATGATTGCTAGAATTCCGGTAAGGTTATTCGGTTTCCCTATATATTAATATGGATTTCCATGAAGTCAAACCCACTAGTTGGGGAAGCAAACTTCACAATAAAAGGCACACCGTTGATGAACAATTTTAAAATGTTTACCAATAAGTGGTCGGGGAAACCCCAATCCCTAGGACCTTGTGAAATTTTCAGGCATTCACTGTTGAACATTAAAAATATTTCCAATAAGTGGAGGGTGTCGCAGCACATTTATCGACCCCTTCCTCCTTGTTCTCATATTCAACTTTGTCTCGATTATACTAAAGTCTGGTACAACAATTCATGCTAGGTCATCCCTAAGGACTCCCCTATCAGCCCACTATCGACCAAATATTTGACGAATCATGTCGTCAATCAAATACCAACTATATTATCCCAACCACAGTCTTTGAACCCTCCCATGACATTATTACTCCTTTAAGGGATGGTGAAGTCGAGGAAGAAGTCCAAGTCACCCTATATTTTCAACCCTTCAAGGTTGATCTGTCCACACACTTACCTGAGTCTTCTCACAAGTCTGTCTGCATAGAGTCTACCAGCCCAAAAGCCAAGTCATCCAAGTGGAAAAAAGTAATTAAATCAATCAAATTGAATAACCCTAAGGAGCAACAACAATTAGGTGAGGTGATCAAGTAATTGCGGCTTGAAGGGAAGTTCACAAATAAGCCTCGCAAGCCGAGGGCCCCATCCATCAAAACAAAAATATGTGATGCCTTAGGGAATACCAAAAGCATTCTTTACAAAGGAATCCAACCAAAAATGAATGAGGTATGCCAAAAGCATAAGAATGATAATGGTTCTTCTTCACAACACAACAATTTAATGGTACGATAGGCCAACCACAGAGTCAAACATGACTATCTGCTACAGTCATAGAGATCGACTTAAGAGTTGATTCTCCCATCCACTCTCCAAGCTAGGTCCTAGAAGAATGCAACCAGGAGGATCATCAATAGTATGCGAATGAACACTCTGAAGAAGAACAATCTGACAAAGAAAACTTTGATAAAGAGTAGTCAGATAAAGAGCAATATGATAAAGATTAGTCAGATAAAGAACAATAAAAAAAGGAGCAGTTGGACAAAGAGCAATCAAAACTGATTGAGGAACACCAGTCAGAACACACCCAGTCGGAGAATAATCAGTTGGGATTGAATCAATCAGATATCGAGAATAATTTAGAGATTAACTCCAAAGATAATTCGTCTAAGAGAACCCAATCCCACAAAATCATAAGATATTACAATCAACAGTTTACACAACTTCAACTAAACACCAGTAGCGAAAGATAAAAAGAAGCCCATTGATATTACTACAAAATATTATGACATTAAACTCTCCAATGATAAGCAGCTCTTCCAAGTTATTGATCAATCTGTCAAATCTTCCAAAAAGCGGTTGTAGAAGAGGAAGAAGGATACCAACATGATTCAACGCCTACATGAACGAGAAAGGGAGACTTGGTTGCGGTGTCAGAGCCAGGAAACATAAGAACTAAATATATTAGCTCTAGCCAAGATCAAAGATCATCTCATTGCTATTCAACAAATGGTATACCATCTCATCAACCAAAATGTCAAGCTTTAGGCACAAGTGTTTGAGTTGCAGAACCGACCCATAGTGGTTGCAAATCCTAGCTTTGCACAAGCTTTGTGAAAAGCTCATGATGAGTTTCTAGCAACAAAATAAACTCTAGAAGCTACACTGGATAGAGATATCACCATTACTATGACACTAAATAATTGTCCCATCTATCTAGCCTCTGCTCATGCAAATATAAGAGCTCATGATATGCTCATCGGAGAGTTACAACCAAACAATCATTAGATCTTAGAGTCCAATAGACCATTCATACTCAATTGGAACAAGAAAGGGAAACCCACTCGCAGCTCCTACAACAATATCTGTAATGGTTGCATGAAGGAAATAAGTCTCAACAAGAAGCATCAAACACGTCCAAATTCCTGCAGCGGATTCTTTAGCAAGTTGTGAGCATTAAGGTAACCAAATATTTCAGTCAGCGGATAACAAACGACTCATCTGTAGAAGAAAATGTGCAGTATCTTACTGATCTTCTAGATTCCAACATGAAGGCTATAGTTGCAGTCAGAGAATGGTCAATCTTTGATGAGAAATTGTAGATGCTTGCTCTAGTCATTTATCAAACTACTTTCCTAGGTTCAGTTCCATCGCCACAAACTCATTTCGCTTCACCACATCCCCAACGACTAACCCATCAATTTTATGCAGCTAATGTTTCGACGATTGCTACTACTTCAGAACAAAATTCTTGAGAAGAGGAAGTCAACCAAGTAATCAACCATTCCGCTCAACCAGGTTCAGAGAACACAATCACAACAATAAAGGCACTTGCATTTTCTTTATTGTACTATTTCTTTTCAAAAACTGTCTAATGAATATGTAAAAAGTTATTTTGTCTTTTGTAATTTTGTTTCACACCAACTCTCCCCTTCTTTAGGACAAAGAAGGCTTTGAGGGTGGGGGATATGTTGGAGGAGCTACTTGACTTGATCAAATAGTTGGATAATAAAAGGGCTAGTCGACCCTACCGACTAGCCAGAGTCAAGTTCGCAGATCACATTGTAATGTAAGGTTAACCAATGTCAATTAAGAAGTATAATCAATCAGGCAGTTAGACCCATGTAATTGTTTCACTCGTCTATATATGTGCATATGTATAACAATGTAATGTACGTCTTCTGATATATAATAATAATAATATATCTGTATTCGGATTGGCTATCTCTTCGTTACTGTTTTCTCGTATCTTTATATGCTTATTGTATAATTTCTTGAAGTTTTTCAACTGGTAACGATGTTTGTTATTCGCTAGATTATAATAGGCTTATTATTGGATGTGTTCCATTTGGTATTCTAGGTTCTATTTATCCTAAGTGATGTTCCCATTTTTTTTCTTTATTCTAGGTTTTGAGCTGATATTTAATGTGCTTCAACTTCATTTATAGGAAAAACATAGTCGATGCTTTCAAGTTGGCTAGATTGTCCCATGAATCCTTGATGATGGATTAGAAATCAGGATGTTGGAGCCAAAAACACTCTAAGCGAAAAACCCTATTTATGAGGTAAGACTTGATTTCAATGTTTAATTTGATCAGCTAATGATCTGAGCCATGTTTAGGGAGGATGGAACCCTCCATAAAAATATCCCTATACATGATATTTTCATAGATGAGATACCTATCCAAATTTGAAGCTATTTGTTGGGAGTCACCTCTATGGTTGTTCCAAGTATAAGTGTTGTTGAATGAGAAGAAGTCGTGACATCTTGATAGAGTCTAGATCCCACTTTTAACTTTCTAATACCATTATTTTTTTTCTCCTAAGGATTTTATCAAATTGAAATCCCCCCAAGATCTAATATGTCGAGGAGATGAGAAGACTAAGTTGCTTAAATGAGTTAATAAATTGCATCTTGTGTCTTGGCAGCGAGGGGTTGTAGACGTTTGAAGGAAAACAAGTTTCTGATGATCTTATGAGTTAAAATTGTATAGTGAGAATTCTGAAAGAAGAAAACATATTAAGGATGGATATATCTTGAGAGTTTTATATGATAATGAGACCTCCAGATTGACCTTAGCGATCAAGAACTAATGATTGGCATCCTCAACCCCATTTGTTTATCACTTTGCATAAAACTTCATAGGGAGTTTTGGTTTCCTAAATAATTAAAAAGGTTAGATGTTCCATGGGTCACTTGTCTTTGAGAAGCCTTTGCTTGCCCTTGCAATTAAGGCCCCTAATATTCCAGGGTATTATATTCACAGGAGAGATGAGTTTGTGGAGGGATAAACCTTCAAGATCAACTTTATTATACCTAAGTTAACAAGAATGTAGCCCAGTTCTTTTAGAATAATTCACTAATTATTTTTACAACCTTTTTTCTTCTCATCCTTGTCCTTCTTTGTAGTCTCCTTCATAGGTTGGACATGAACCCCTAAAGGATTGGCACCGGGTTTGTCCCATTGACGATTTTTGGGCTTGTTTCCTCTATTTGAGAATGCCTTTGCTTAGTATTTTGAATTGATGCTTTGAGAGTGTGTTTGGGTCTATATCTTTCCATGCTTGAGCATTGCTTGGGAGGTCATGAGCATTCAAATCCATTTCTTTGGTGCCCTCATTATTGTGCAACAACATAGAATCTTTCTCTAGGGGCTCTTGATGATTTGGATTTGAGGGTTGTGAGGAGGTAATAGGAGGGACATTAAATGATTATTTGGGGATGTTAGTATCAGACATGTTTATCATTGGGGGAAAGGGGTGCAAATGAAGGGCTAAGCATTCAAGATTTGCAAGATGTTTAAAGTTGTTGCAGGTAATAGGGTTTTTCCAAAGTATGTTTGTGAGAGTGGAGGCTTGGGTCCATCACGAAGCTTAATCAATCTAGAGAAGCCATCTTGATCTACAACTCAGGCTTGATTTGCACTGGTCTCAGGAACCAACATAGAGAATTTTCCATAGAGATGCTTGTATTTGTGACATCTACGACAATGGAACATAATGTAATCATAGTCCAAGGTTTTCTTATAGAGTTCCTCTAGATAATAAATATCAATTGACTCAGTAAGGGGCTTTGAGATATTCATATATGCATATGCGAGCATAAGTTATGTATCTTGCTTGCTTAATGGCTTTCAAGAGTTTGAAAAAATGACCCAAAGCATTTCCAATAACTACTAATATTTCTTCATCCCATAATTCTGTACACAAGGAGTACATGCAGATTTGAACTAGGGATGTCGTAAAATTCTCTTTATCTAAAACAAATCTCTCTATTGAAAACCAAAGATATAATCTTGTAGAGTTGAAGAAGTATGGGCCATTTTTTAAAATCCTCGTGCGATCTTCCACATTGGCAAAGATAATGTGAAAAAACCTTTTCCCCCCAGCTCTAATTTAATCTATCCCTTTGGCTTCCACTTGTGTTGAATCCAATATGTGAGGGATTTTACCAAGGGCTAAATGCCCATGAATTTGTTGATCAAAGCATGATCTCTCATGCATTAAATTTACTCCCCAATTTGATTGGAATGCACAAACTTTGTTTCTGTGGCTGCTTTTAGAAGGCAACTTCTTGGAGGTCTTTGACTAGTTGAAGCCTGCCATGAGGATCCTTGTTGTTTGTTGATTTTAGCCTCTATTTTTTGTAGCCTTATTAAAGCAAGGATTAGTTGATTGATTTAGGCAATGATCCCATGGAGAGACTACATGAGTAGCAATGAAGTTAATGACAAGGCTGGGTAGGGTTTTGATGCTTACTTCAACTGCTTTTTCTTTTTTATTTCCTCTGAAGTTGAGCCATTTTTCACATGCTTTTCATAAGAGACAAGTTACCGATAATTTGTAGTTATCCAATAATATATTGAGTCTAGAATCTTTAGCCTTTGATAAAATGCCAAGGTATCAACTTTGTTATTTTTAAGTTGAATCGAACCCTCATTCAAAACTTAGTTCCATTTATCCATTAAGATAAAAAACAATCTATCACACCTATTAACCCTCAACCACAATTTTTTTTATTACATCAATATGACACATACTTTATAAAAATGTAAGTAATTAAATACACCTCAAAATACATCTATAAACTTTTAAATGAGAGATTAGTGGACCTAATAGTTAAGAATATCTGTTTTCGGAGTAGCTTAACGAGGCAGAGGAATTACTCGGACGACCAAAAGTGGTCAGAATCCGGGCAAAATTTAAAAAAAAAAATCTTGTAAAGGTAGTGTTGAATTGTGTTTTTGATTATGGAAATGGATTCAGCACCATAAAAAACATCTACAACACCTAAAATTTTGAAGTTTAACAACTCTAACTTGGCTTTACAAAAATCCTCTCCGGATTTTCTCTAAATATGACCAGAATTTCCATAACTTTCCGGGCAACTCCTCCGCCTAGTTAGATTACGTGTATGTTTTCTTGGAAAAAGTCATAATTTAAAATACCTGGAAATAGAATATGTACACCTCTATAAACTTCAACAATCAAATTAATGCATAAAAATAATGTTTTTTTTTTCAAAAAAAAATTATATACCAATTTATTTTCTAACTTAATCTTAACTTTAAAATTAAAGTATATTATTGCTATTATAAACGGAGTTGTCTATAATGCGATTTTTTGGAGATTCCGGTGACGGAATCCGGGGGAAGAAATTGAGGTTAAATCTTGATGTGTTGCAGTGAAAATGGTTTTTTAACTACATATTTGGATTCAGCACCTGAAAAACCCCTGAGACGCTTTGATTGTGCAGAAACTAGCTATCAAACTTGCAATTCGAATAAATTGCTACCGGATTTTAACCGAAAAAACCTACCGGAAAAACTTTCAAAAAATCACATTATAAACCACTGCATTATAAACAACACCATACCCATTAAAAACTTATTTGTATCAACCAAAAATAAAAATAAATATAAGTCGTAACGTCGAAACCAGTTACACCTTATAACAATTCAATGAATTACTTAATAAAAATACCGACAAAATTTTAATAAACATTATTATAATAATGTGTCTACCTTATTACAAAGGCACAACACAACAAACATTGGGAATATTATACTCTACACAAAGTAGTTAAAACGTTATTTCGAAAGTCCACATCAATGTGTACCATTACGAGCAATACCTAATAAAGTTTACACATTTGCTTTTTATAATATGTTTTGTTAGACTTGGTAAGTAAAATTTTCATTGACTCAATGGAGAAATTAGAAAGTCTTCTTAATAGTTGAATTTCTTTGTAAGTTTTTCCATGAAAAGGTAAGAAGGTGAATTATGATTGGAATTTTTTAAAAGAATTTTTATTTATCTATTTTTGAAAAATTATCATAATTTAGTTATTAAATTAGCAGCGCGATAATTATTATTGGTTATTATTTGTGAATGTAGGTTAATTCATTATTATTATTCAAGGAAAATTACAGTACTTAGAATTATTAACTAGTAATCCATAAAAGACCACGCTTTCATTTTTTCGAGATATAATATTTTCCATAAAAATGTAAGAGAATAAAATATTATTATATTATATTTAACAAAAAATATATAATTAGTTTTAATAAACATTATTATGTTAAATGAATACACATATTTTAGAGATGATGAAAAGTTAAAAAATGAATTAATAAATATTTATGAATCATAT
>APFE031665667.1:88009-97082 GCA_000404065.3 Pinus taeda
AGAATTAGCCAATAAGAAGCCTTTAAAGAAAAACCTCGAGGAACTAAGATAGGGTATAAAGAAGCTCTCACCAACCACAGAAAGAAAACCCCTCAAAATCGTGAAGCACATCCACTAAGCGTAATGATACCAGAGCAAGAACGTTATGTTTGCCAACCATTTGCACAACGCACTCATTCGATGGTTAACAATCCCTACAACCTTAATAATTGCAAATCCATTATGTCCTTCTCGAATGCCTTGATTTTCCATGATGCTAAAGTACACAAGATTGAACAACCATGCAATGGAGATTAAAAAACCTTGAAAACATGAATTCCCATGAATGCCTGTATGCTTTCCCTTATCTTGTTTTTGCTAGGTAGGGGGACCCTCAATACCCCGCTTCACTTGCATTTTAATCAATGTCATAGACATTCAAAATGGAGTTACAGTTCACCTATCGCGGGGAAAAGAATGTATATGTTATAATCATATCCTAAATGCTAGGTTTTAAAGGAGTTTCAATATCAAATACTTCTCTATTGCAATTGTTTTAATACGCAATGAAATGACTTTTTTCTTGTTAAGGATGGAAAATTGGTAGCCTTGCTCTTAGTTATATCTCAATCTTGATGTGGTAGAAAATGTTATTAGTTAATGCAGTTTAAGAGCAACCAAATTACAAAAAGCAAATGACATGTGGATAATTATCCAAAACTGTATGCTCCACCGGGCTAAGTGACACATTTTTATTCAACCTAGAGATGGATTGACAAGACTAATTATACAAATATAATTGGGTTTACATATGTCCCTTTGATTAGGGTGCAAACTATATCCTCAAAGTTGAGTCACACCCATCCATATAAGGGGGTGTGATTATTGCTTAGCGCCTATAAATTTATTCTATAGAGGTCCATAATTATCATTATCATCTCATTTTTTCACCTTTCTTATCTTTGGAATTTCTAGTCTAAAATTTGACATTAATATTTTTTATTAACTAGATTGCAAATATTAAATCTCATTATTGCACATTTTTGTTACAATAGAGCTATCCAAAAGCTTTGAATCTATTTATACACCCAAAATAACATTTTCATCCATTTAAAAGTACATTTTTTTTTAACAAAATCTACCTAATTAGTTTTGAAGAATATTAAGGGTTAAAAAAGTTAAAATTTTAAACTTATATATATATATATATAAAACAAGAACCGAGAGTAGCTATTATATTAAAAGACATTAAGTTAAAGCTTAGTGTATATATGATTTACATAAGCAAGTTGAAACTAGTGGATATGGTTGTAATGAAGTATATATTGAAGCTTTTGAAAACAATGGTGCAATATCTTTAGCATTCTACTTGTACATTCGCCAATATTGACCTAACAAAAACCAAACTTTACAAAGCATCAAAACATAACATTAAACCACGAGGAACTATTCCTCCTATTTGATTTTTGAGTCTCCTGATTAACCATTAAGGTAGGGAGACACACCCCTTTTGCCCTTGCCACCAAAGTTCACCTTGATTTAGCCTTGACCCCAAATTAGCCATGTGATTAATCTTGGAGTTGTTTAATATGAGAACTGGAGACATTTCTTCTTAGGGACATACTGATGTAATTGATAAACCTGCTTGAAAATCTGACTTAACTTTGTATCCAAGGAGAGAGATCCTCAACATAAATTGGTGAATTATATTCCAGGAATCACCAAAATCAATCACCTCCTAAATTCCGAGATTCACAATTTGACTCAAACCATGATATAAAACATAAGTTTGAGCAATATTGTTGAGAGTGTAACCTAAACCCAAAGCATACCTATATTCTTCTTAATTATGAAAGAAAACATACCTATATTCTTCTTAATTATGAAAGAAAAAAATTCCCATTCCTTCTACCCTAAAACATTTAAATATTAACAAAATTCTCTCTATACTCATTAAAAATAATTTAAATATAACTAAAAAATTTCTGAGCATTAACCAAGTTTTTAATCTATGTGAGAGTTAATTTGACTTTCTATGATATGATAGTTATAATAAAGAGTGGTTCATTGTATTATATATTACTAACCAAGCAATTCAAAAGCCACTTCGGAGCCCACTCCACGTTCTTCTTTAAGATTAGCCCATTTTGGACTTTTAAAAACTTAGGATATATAATTATGAAAAATAATAATTTATTAATATTAAATTTAAAATTTTAATATTAAAAAACAGTTTTATTCATCAAAATTTTAATGCTATTAAAAAAGTTTTTTAATGGAAAAGTAATAATTAAATGAAATGATACACAATACTCGAATTCAAGCCTTTGTGATTTATATAGAGAATTGTTTTGAAGAAATCATATCGAAGATTTTCCTGGATGCATTTCGAAAGAGTGAGTGTTTCATTGTGTATTGAAAATGAACCACACTAACTAGTTCAAAAAGCTTTCACGAAAATCTTCAATATAATTTATTCTGAAATTTTTTCTATACGTTATAATACACAATACAATTAACACATTGTAATTTAAATATATTATAATTTGTTTTTTTAATTATTTTATTTAAAATATGTTAAAAGAATATACAATATTTATATTAATTACCTAATTATAAAATTAATAAATATATATATTTTTAAATTTTAAATATATTTATATATTTTAAAAACTTTTATGATCTATTAAAAATTATATTTTAATTAATAAATCTAAATCACATTACACATTTCAACTTCTTATAAATTAAAACTATCTCAATTTTCTGTTTATACCAACTATTTTAATAAATTCTAAAACAAAACAAAACGACATATCCCAAATTATCTCATCGTAGCTTCGGCATAAAAAAGACTAATTCAAATCCAATAAACACGCAAAACAACACAATTTACTCAGTCCACCCATTAAAGGGCACCGAGAAGGAAAAATATAATAAAAAATAACAAACAAATATTAAATTAAAAAAATTAATACAAAGGAACCAGAGGGACCCACATGGGAGGGTCACTAACGCGACAATGAAAAGAAAATTACAACAAATTACACTAATCGTTTACCGAGGTAAAAATTGATGATAACTCAAGCGCGTTCAAATTTTATAATTCCAAGTATCTTTGTCATCCAGCATCACCGTCCTTTGTATCGGAATTTGGCCTGCCAGGGGAGGCCGTTCCACAGAGAGACAGAGAGCGCTAAATCTCAGGTAGTTGCAATCCGTCCTGGTTTTTCCATGAAATCCTTCATATTTGCGCAAATCTGTCTCGCCGGTCTTCAATTGCCAGGGTCCCCCAGCTTCAAACGACCCTGAAATCGCCCAATTTGAGCTATTTTTATTTAGATTGTGCCGGTGTTCGGTCTGAGATTCGATCCAGCGACTTGTCGAGGGGCAGATCTGCGACCAGATGGAGGATTTTTCGAACATATTGCAGCGGGACTATGGATTAAGGCCGCAGGGCAAATCGGCTCCCATGGGAGCAAACAAGGGCACGTATGGTAGCAATTTTAATTTCAGTCTCAACGGCAGATCTTCGTCTGTGAACCAAGCAAAACCTGTGAATGATGTTGACGATATATTTAGCTCAAATCAGAGAGGAACAGCCGATTTCAACGCATATGACGATGTCTTCGGGGGGCTGCCGAAGTCCACAAACCCTTCTTCTCATACCACCACTGGCTACGATGATATCTTTAACAGTTTCTCGGCTCCGAATAGCAAACCCTCACCGGTTCCCGTCTACGATGCCCCTGTTTACGACGACGACATTTTCGGGGGCGTACAGGGCGTGAAGAGCTCATCCACGACGGTCACATACGATGACGTTTTCAGCATGAGGTCTGCGAGCCCAAGCCCTGGTCCCGCTTCTTTCGAAGATCTGCTCGGGGATTTAGGGAAGAATAAAGCACCAGTAAACACTAAGCCGTCTAGGGACGAGACATTATTTGATGATTTAATCCCAGGGTTTGGTAACACTGAACCGGCGAAGCCGAGGTCAGTATCTCATTTGTAAAATTGATTACTTCTTTTAGACATGCTAAAATTCTATTGCATTTTTTTGTGATTTTTATTAAAGTTTGATAACCTTGCAATTGAATTTCATCCTTATTGATATATTGTTGTACACTTTGATGATTGATAACATTTTTGTTTTTTAAAGTGCAGTCACATTTTATTACAAATGAAATCCGTCTGCTCTTATTTTTTGGGATGAATCTGAATGTTATAGCAATTATTGTTAGCTAGAATTGTGGTAACGTTCTTCTGTCGGATAAAAAAGTATGTAATCCGTTTACGATTTCATGATGGAGAAAAATGATCATACTTTTGTTTCACAATCTGAGTCTAACAAGCTGGTTTTTGCTCGAATTAGGAAAAAATGAAATTAGGAAAACGTTCTCCATTGAGAAAAGAAGAGAAAAGAAGAGAAAAGAAGCGATAATTTTATTCATGGCCTCGATTGACCAAAAAGGTAGGTCAATGGGACTGAAATGTACAATCAACGGTGACAAACTGTAGGAGTACCAGAGGAACTTCTATAACCTAAATGGTAAAAGGTAAAGCGGAAGCTTAAAGAAGAAAACTACTGAATGAGAATTAGCATTTGCCATTAAGTCCATTAAGTTTTGCAAAGAAAATTAATCACATTTGCGGCAAATAAATTCATAATTAAGAGTAGATTAAAAATCTAACCACCCCGTTATCTTAAATTTTTGACATAAGAAATTTATTTTAAGTACTAAATTAAAACTCCCTTATCTCAGAATTTTGTGTATGGATAGCATTTTTGGCGATTAAATTTGCGGAATCTGGCTAGGCTTTGTTGCCAGTTCTTAAGTTTTGGCAAATGTCATTCTTTTTAGAAAATCGTTGATTATGATTGTACTGCCTTTCTATTAAATGAGTTGAAAAACAATCATATTCTTTGATACAATTTTTGGACTTAAGTTTGTCAATTTTTTTGAAAATCCCTTGGAATATCTGTATGTAGTTGTAGATTTCATAGAAACAACGTACAGAATTTTGAGCGATTCAATCAAAATAATGGGTTAATATTCATGGAGCTAAATTTGCTGAAACTCCTAGACAGCTTTTCCACAAATCCTGTTCTTCATTAAAGGCTTATGCTTACAACTTCTCTGTCTGAATGAGATACTACAATTCATTCCCTTAATTAGGGATCCTTGCACTTCTTTTACCGACCAAATTATAATCTCATAAAAATATCTCACCTGTAAAAGCAGCATTCCTAAGAGCAAATTTTTAATAATATCATTAAATAGGCTTACCTATTTTTATATATTATTATATGTTGCATGAGTTTCTGGAACTTGTGGGAATGTTGGGAACTTGGGTAAGGGTGTCCGGAACAGCTAGAGGTTTTCCCAAAATTTACATGAAAATGGCTAATAGGAGAGGTAATATTATATAATAAAAATAAAAATATAAAAGTTTAAAAATAAATTTTTAATTATATTAATTTATATAATAATCAAAATTAATATTGAATCAAATATATTCAAATATTAAAATCAATTTAAATATAAAATAATAAATATATAATCTCTCTTATATATATAAATATATTCCCTGAATCTCTCCCTTATATATATATATATAAAATGTCAAGTTCATTATCAGTTCTCTTAAGAGAAAAAACAACTCTAATGTTTAAGCATTGACTACCACATACAATATGCACACACAATATTCTGCGATATATAAACATAAACAGCAAAAGAAATACTCATCAGCATGACATCCCAGATCTCGCCCTTAGGTCTAGGTGTCACACGCTTCCTTAACCCATCATGAGATTGCTCCAGCATCTCAATTAAAGATATTGGTGTTAAGAATGTCTTTGGCTTTTCTTCCCGTGAAGATTTCAACATAGGCTCATGTTTTGTGGGCAGTTCAGCGTATTTCTCTACAGGGTTTGTATTCCCCAATCTCAGGAAACGCCGGAACTTAAAAAAAAAAGTCTTCAAAGCTCCCGGAATTTTCCCCAGCTCCCACTGCAGCTCCCGCTGAAAAGGTAACGTTCACATACAGTTCCAAAGCTCCCGGGAGCACGGGAACCATTGGGACGGGTTTCCCATTTCTCGAGAGCGGTTCTGGTGTAACTAATATTATACCATCTCTAAGAACATAAGATATGGTTCTGCTTGACATGAGAGCAATATATGGTTCTGCTTGACATGAGAGCAATGTGAGATCCTGCCAAACCAGGACAGAGTAATAAACGAATTTGAACAATATAAAATTCAGACAAAGCAGAACATAGATATAAATAGGCTTGCTGATTTTCTTGGAGAGATAGAATGCTGTATTCTAGGACTCTTGTTATAGCAACTAGATATGTATATTAGCATCTGTCATTTAGAAAGTAGTGTCTCTTCTTTATTTTGACTCAGTTGACTTTTCATCTTTTTCATGGAAAGTCATCCTATCTGTTATGGTTATTCTTCATACAATAACCTACACTTAAGTCAACTTGGGTCCTGTGTGGGACCACTAAGGACATAGGATCTTACAAACAACTGATAAGTATGTTGGTAACCATTAGAAGCAAAGTCATCTCAATAAGAGTTAACACCATAGTATTTTAATTATTGATAGATACTAAAAATTATATGTGGAGCTTCACAGAGTAAGCTATATGTATTGCTGTGTACAAAGTTACAAACAACTGATAAGTATGTTGGTAACCATCAGAAGCAAAGTCACCTCAATAAGATTTAACACCATAGTATTTTAATTATTGATAGATACTAAAAATTATATGTGGAGCTTCACAGAGTAAGCTATATGTATTGCTGCGAATTCAAGTTTCCCTGTTAATTGCCTTCCTTGTTATATTTGTGGGCTCTGAAAAATATTTAAGACTCTGGCTCTTGCTTGTAGCAGATTGGTGTCTTCAATTGTGCCATAGTATGCTATAAGAGGCATAACTACGGTTTGGAACCCAAAACAGGGGCATACATTCCTAAACCGTTTGTGCTTTATGTTGTTTATAGCTTTCTAGATTGTGTTCATTTGAAACAAAGTTGTTGGTGTCAGATGATTCAATAGTAAGGACTGGATACACACGTAACTCTATCCATGAAACTAAGCTGCAGTCAGCATAATAATTTCCAGTGCAAAGTGTTGGGCGATGAACAATTTCATGTTGCCATATTCCAATGTAAAGTTTATAAGACGGCTTGTCAGAATCCTGTTACTGAACTGTTTTGCATGCGGTTATATCCAATATCAGGTATAGTCTGTGCAAATACAATTTTAATGGACCTTCTAACCTATGGTTGCTGCATTGCTTTGTGAAATTAATATGCTGTAAATAGTTCAAAATTAACAGCCCCAAGTTTAGATATCATTTTTTGGGATTCAACTGCGTTAAGAAAGTCATTCATCTATGACCATTTCCATGAGAGGTAGTCGTAACTGAGGTAGTTAAGCGTGCTTGAGCTAGAGGCGATTTGGGATGGGTGACCTCCCGGGGAGTCCTAATTACCAGGTGCAAGCCCTGGAAGTGATGATTGACGCTATGTGATTCATTTCACTAGTTTCAATCCCATTTTTTCACCCCTATGAGCATCACCTGATGCAATGAGTGCTAAGTGGATTATTCAAAAATCATGAGAAATTAGTCAGTTACCACTAACTACCTCTTATGGAAATGGTCATAGATGAATGACCTTCTTAACACAGTTGAATCCCAAAAAATGACATCTAATATAATGCACTATGAAATGCACTGCGAAAGACCTTCAATACTTAAATACATAAGAGTGAAGGGAGCTCTACTTGAATGGTTCATGGGGCACAATACTTGCTAAGGTTTTGCAAATGGCGTAGCAAGCTAAGTGGGCTTGATTGTGGGGAACAACACAGTTAAGCGCGTTTGAGCCAGAGGCGATCTAGGATGGGTGACCTCCCGGGAAGTCCTGGTTACTAGGTGCAAGCCCTGGAAGTGATGATTGACACTATGCGATTCATTTCACTAGTTTCAATCCCACTTCTTCACCCCTGTGAGCATCACTCGATGTAATGAGTGCTAAGTGGACTATTAAAAAATCATGAGAAATTAGTCAGTGACGACTACCTCTTATGGAAATGGTCATAGATGAATGACTTTCTTAACGCAGTTGAATCCCAAAAAATGATATCTAATATAATGCACTACGAAAGACTGTCAATACTTAAAGCCCCAAGTCAGTGCTTTGTACCAGCCATGAAATGCAAGTTGGGACTTGAAATGGAGATCTCAACAGTCCTGACTTTTTGGGAAAAGTCCAGAAGACTCTTGGCTTTTATCTCTGGAGATTTTTACCAGTTGATGTTCCTAATCTATCAAAATGGCTCATTGAAAGCCATCCTTACCACTACCCAATGTCACATGGTTCCAGTTCGAGTTCAAGTTCAGCAAGGATGAAATTTGATTTGAATTTGAATTTAGGGATGGGGTTGGGATAAGGTTTGCCATTAAGTTTGACTATATATGTTAATTTTAGATATGTTCTATGCTGAGAGCAATTTATTTCAATTTTCACAGTTAGCTCAATATCTTTTCCAGATTAGCAATCACATCAGCATTAAAGTAAATTGCAAATAGAACATAAACATAAATCGCAGAAGACAAGCCAAGACAATAGGACACAAGATGTGGCGCTAGCCAGGGTCAAACCCCCAATGTGGGGAAACCCTTGATCAATTCTTCTTATATGTTCTTCAATAGTTAAGCAGAGAGAGAGAGAAATAGTACATTTACAACAAAAGTCAACACTTTGACTTATCTAGATAAGAGCATAGATCATCTATAAGAAGATGATACGTGAGATCAGTTGAAGACATGCTGCTTCAACTGATTCTCCAAGGTGACTCCTTCGCCTATCGTTGTGTTTCATTTCGTCATCATGCTGCACCTCACTGTGCTGCACCATGCTGCACCCATCATCACTATGCTGCATCTCATCACACTTCACTAATCATGACTGTACCCATCACTGTATTGCATTATGTGCCATTGCTGCACCATGTTGCCATACTGACCTATGTGTTGGCTGCATCTTGCTTGCTTGTTGTCCCTTGCTTGTTT
>APFE031665667.1:98075-130157 GCA_000404065.3 Pinus taeda
GGGGGGGGGGGGCGCTCCCCCGCATCACAGCTTGCTGTTGCATGCTAGCTGTCCCCTGCATGCTAGCTATAACATTGCATGCTAGCTGTCCCTTGCATGCTAGCTGTAACATTGCATGCTTGGTGTATTTGCTGCTAAGTACCATACAACTGTCCCAATGTTAGTTAGCTGTCCCTTGCATGCTGCTTTCCTTCGGAGACAAATGCTCTGGCTGTTTTGGCAGTTCCCGACAATTCCGGCAATTCTGGCAATTTCGGCAGTTCCGGCAGTTCCAACAATTCCAACTGTTCACGGCAGTTTCGGCTTCTGCCCTCTGCGTCAGATTTCCCGATAGTTCCGGCAGTTCCCGATAGTTCCGGCAGTTCCTGATAGTTCCGGCTATTCCCGATAGTTCCGGTAGTTTCGACTTTTCCCGGCAGTTCCGGCTTTTCCCCTCTGTGTCAGCTTTCCCGGCTGTTCTGGCAGTTCCCAGCTATTCCCGACAGTTCCGGCAGTTCCAGCTTCTGCCCTCTAGATTAGGGTAGTGTTATCCCTTAGGATCTCTCCTCCTACTAAAACCCAAAGACAAGTAGAGAGGAAGAGATCCCAAGTGTGTTGAAATGACTTGAAGGCCACCTGTATTTATACTAAAACGTTGAGCACAAGTGGGGTTTATTTGGTTGCTGGCCGACCTTGAGGAATTGTCCCATAACACAAATAAATTCATATCTCCATGAATACTTATCGGAATCGGATGATCTTTAGATCAATCCTACACTTTCGATGAAGAGGGATCCAAAGAAAAATATCACCTCCATTAATAAGATGACCCACATGAAGTTTGGTCCTAGTTGCCAATTTTAACAATATACATATTTCAAAATATTTCAAAATAATATATAAATAATATAACTATGTAATATATCGAAAATTTATATATTATATATGAAATTTATTAATACACACACACCAAATCGATAAAATTTATAATAGCATTGAACCCCTTTTTTAATATGTATAATATAAAAATACAGGTCAAAATACAGGTCACTTTGTCATTTGAAATGCTAACTTTACAAGAACCCAGGTATAACCTGATAACTGCCCTTGCCTAATTCACGTTGATTCCCATAACTCCCATAAACTACCTGTGTAACTCTTGTTGACTTTTGTAACCTGCCCCTGTGTAACTCATCGATTCTTTGTTGATTTGTACCCTGCACATACATCAAAGAACCGATTGGCTTCATTGATTTTGTTAATGCTGAGGCCCTTTTCATGTAGTAGCTTGCAGATAACATCTCCTCATCAAATTGATTGCACTGTCAGATTTCTAAACACGTGATCTCCCTCCATTGACAGTTTATCAGTTAGAATTGGTGTGACCTCTAGGGTGTTCTATTAATCCTTTGAATAATCATTTAAATTTGTGCCAAATCTGTATAAAAATTTGGGAAACCTAAACCAAAGATTTTAGAGTCACCTGAATTTTAATTTTCATGCCTCAAGTCTGACAAATCTAAGGGTTTTGTCCATAGATGAATACTTGGAAGGGTTTTAAAGAGCCATGGGTCAAACTTTATGTTGCACGGGGACCTGTCCTCCCCCAAAAAAGTTAAAAACATGCGTACTTTGTGTACCTGCATTTCAGGTACTTGAGGATCCTTAGGAAATGTCCCCAGACTGCTGGGGATTTCGGGACTTGTGCTGTCGCCAAGATGTGCTGGGCAGATTTCAGGGATGTATTTGACAGATTTCAAGGATGTTCTGGGCAGATTTCAGGGATTTTCTTGGCAGATTTCAAAGATATTTTAGACATATGTCTTCAGTTTTGACAATCATGGACATTGATGATTTGACAATATGATAATATTTACTAACCATTATTTTTATATTGCACTGAATCTAAATCTGTTGTACAAGTTGCAGCTCACAGCATGGGTTTTGTATGATAGGTTTCAATTTGGGTGTTCAAATATTTTATTTTCAGCAGCAACATTACAGCAAGCAAAGTTTCCATGTCAAGAAACAGGAAATGCAACATTTCAGAGGGTTGATCCTTGTGGTTCTTTTGTTCTTATTTTTGGGTTATCTCAGCTTTTACATATTGTGCGTGGATTTCCAGGAGCCATTCAAATTCAATGCTTCAGCCATCCCAACCTCAAGCACTATGTTACATGGTTTTGGTTTGAATTCGAGTTCGACAATGATTAATTATTTGAATTTTTTGATGAAGTTCATATGAGGTTAAAACATATATGAATGAGAATCGTGATCAATAAACATACATAAATAACTTAATCATGATCACATCCAATCATCAGTGACATTAATTAGCAAGTCCAAGCCCAAGCCCAAGCCCAAGCCCACAGTTGTAGCAAATTAGCAATATGAGGCTGAGGATTCAAGGATTCATCATTGGCGGCTTGCTGCTCGAGCTAGAGAGGGCATGCCTACATGGTTTGCTAAGCAGGGTTCCACTTCCAAACAAATCGATGACATTACTTTCATGTAAATATGCGAGGCTCGAGGGTTTGAGATTGAGTGGGAGAGGGCAGGCTGATAGTTACAAACTTGTAGTCAAGAAGGTTTGAGCTTTGAGCGCAAAAGAATGAAATGTAGAAGTAGCAGGGCGAGAGTGTAATACTGTGTGGTGCAATGGGAATGTGTGTGGCCGATTTTTTCCTTGAACCTAGTAAAAGATTGGGAAAAATTCATCTTGAAATTTATGTTGGGCTTTGAATATACACCAAGTTGAATTTGTTCAAGTTTAACGAACCTAAATGATTTTTTTTTTTTTTAGTTTGATGAATTTTGAACCTCAAAGGCCAAACCGTATGACATAGCTCATGCATTGTGAAAAGAATATTATAACAATGACTTGGATTATGTATAAATGTTTAAATAGATTCCTATTCCATCACCTACTAAATGTAAAATATGAATGTAATCTCTTTATACAACTATAGTGTTTTATAGTGGTTTTCAACACTCTTTAAAAGTTTGCAATACCTATGAGAAGGGAATGACATTTATGTTTTAACATAATCATCATTAACAAGAAATATGAGGAAGAAAAGCTATTGTAGAGACGGTTCTTTATCTCATAGACCCTTCGCAGATCTTATTCTAAATTGCAAATAATTACATTTGTACGTTTTGCTCATGTCTAGTGGTCAATAATGGAATGCCACTCTACTCTTATTTAAAATTGCACAAGTTTTTTCATAATTGGCAAGTGTAAGGGCTATGCATAATACTATATGGTATAGCTTGTTATGCTTACAATCTTGAGACAACCACAAATGTTTCTGGTGGATTTTGAATTTTTAATATTCTTTACACACACACAACATCTCCCCAACAATTTAGGGGTGCACTCTAGTCATTTTGAGGATGTGTTCGCTTGTCACCATCATTCCCTAGTCTCGAAAACTAGTTCAATACAGGTCAAATTGGGATGCACCATCTTGTCAAATGGATGCACTCAAGGAAAAAACCATACCAAAGAAATTTCCTTGTCTCTTGGCCATAGGAAGCCATGGTTGCAAAATCGATTGATGCATATGATAAGGTGAAAGATGCAAACTTGTTATTGCAACGTTTGGACGAGATTGTTATGCCACTAGGGGAGGATGTTGTTCAAATCATCATAGATAATGCTTCTTGTTATTATCTAAACTAGCATCCAAGAGGAAAGTCCAACCACAGAAGGCACTTTAGAGTAATGGATGGAAATTGTGTCACTATCACCTCAACACATTTTCCCCGTTATTTTTGGTAGACTGTTAAAGGCTAAGGGTTGTATCCCTAGTCTATTAATAATATGGCTTAATTAAATCTTAATAAATGATTTAATCAATGAAGTAAAGATTCACTTCAGTATGTGAATCCCACAAAATAGCGAAGTAAAGATATGGATTCCAACAAATAGGTGATTTATTGCGTTAAGATAATATTTCAAGATAGATAGCATACATAGCAATGATCCACTTAGATATATTGAGTTAGAAACTAGTGGATTAGTGCCAAATCTGATTTATAAATATGCAAGCAAGAGAACTCGGATTATACAATAATTTGTTTAACATCCCAAGAAAATAACCACTTAGAAGGAGTGACTAGGAAAAGAAGCAACTTTAAGCCAAATGTATCATAAGAGATGTAGTCGTCTCACACAAATTGACCTTATATGATATGATTTCAAGTGCAAATTAGTTGCGTGCTTACTCAGGGCAAGTCCGAGATGAAACTTGGGTTGACCTTAATCTCCAAATTTGTTTTATGAGTTATTTTAAGTAGAATTCTTGATTTGAAATTTTGATAAATATCAATTAGAGAGATAGATGAACAACCTTAAAGGAGGATGTCATGGATTGTGAGTTAGGGTTTAAAATTGCTTTAATCAAGGCCGTAATAAGTAAATCCATGTAAAGTAACAAGAACTTGAATCACAAGGTAATTCACTTTATTGTTTGCTCAAGATTACCTAGAATTTACCAAGAAAAATTTCTAAGTGCGAGATATGCAAGCAATACCATCTTAAATGTAAACACCCATGCCAAGAGTATAATAAGTAGATCCAAGGTTTTCCTCGGAAAATATATATATTAAACATAATGATAGTCCAGTGTGCAAGTTTGCGACATAATGATATCCCAATGGGCTCGTTTGTTTGGTTGAGTGCTTTGATCTTCATGCAGGAGGTCTAAGGATTTATTTCTTGGGCTGGCTGCCTCTGTTGCTTGCCTCACTTGATGTTATCATTGGCTTAGGTTCAGTAATCAGGATTCAACACCAACAGGTTTTATCTAGATGCCATCCCTAAATGCAGGATAGTGTTTGAGAGTTTCCTCATAAGTTTTCCCTTGTAAAAACATATGTTCATAAAGATGTTAATATTTTGAAATTGGGACACCTTTATCGACACACTAGGACACATTTGCACACTTTCTGAATTTTTGTGAAGAAGTTTGAATTTTTTTGGTTTCATCAATATCCTACATGCAGCACATGTGATACCTGAGCATTAGACATGCATGGGACACATGTCTTGTGCATAGACACATGTCCCATCCGTTTCTGACACTTGGGCATCATGTGTCCTGTGTGTTACACATGACATGCAGGGCTCAGAGGATGTGTCCTTTTTCAGAATTGAAAATGGAGTGAAAGGGAATCCACTTATTCTAGGTGGATGTGTGAAGAATGTGGCAATTGCACCTAGCTGCGCATTGGGATGTTAGTTCCACATATGATTTTGTTATTATTGATTGAAGGGGTAGAATGCAATTATCTAAGGACATGTTGAAATAGTACATACTACACTGTTTCCATGCTCAGCAACAAGATAAGTTGTGCTGGAATTTACAAAAACGGTGTGGAAATCTTAATTTCATTGCATGTAGCAAAGTTGAGTGCCATTCCAAGATTAGTTTTCAAACGACTATCATCTCTGGCTGTGCAATGAATATAGATTTGTTATCAAATCTACATAGACAAGAAATCCTAAACAAACAAATTAAAAATTGTAATGTAAAAAATGAATCCTACTATAGCTCCGTCATGAAGATTGATGCAACAGGATTACCTAATTTGCAATAGGCAGTTTTGTTTTGCTCTGTTGATTAATAGTATACATGATTTTATACTTATTCCAATATTATAATAATAGTAATAATAAGAATAAAAAAGAGAAAATCCAGTGATATCCTAAAGGGAATTTTTTGTTGTTTATTGATTCTTTGCTTTCATGCTTTGACACCTTTTGTTGTATGTTTTTATACCTTTCCTCATTTACTACATGTCTTACTTATTTTTGGAATGTGTTGCACAGGGGCAGTACTGACACTAAGCTGCAGCATCCCATTGATTCTTCCAGGAAACCTGCAGATGAACCTTTTGTTGTTTTAGATGCAGAGTCATTTTCATCAAATGCATCCTCCACTACATTTCATGATCCCCTTGAAGAGTTTAGTATGCCAACACAGTCTGCAAGTATGACTGATACACAGGCTTTCAGCAATGGAGCTATAGGGATTGATGATGTCTTTGATGGATTCTCACAAACAGTACCCTCAGCTGCACCGCCAATAAATAAGTCTAGAAGAGACAGAAGTCCATTGAAGACAAGCCAAAGCTCCATTCCTCAGACAAGTGGTAGCAGGGACACAGTAGAAAACAAGTCTGTAAAGAAAGATTTTGTTAATAACCCGGAGAAAAATCACGAGAAGATATATTCGAGTCCTCCCATGGCAGATTTTGATTTATCTGGTGGTATTGCTGATGTTTCTATAAAATCTACTTTAAATAGAGATGATCATTCTCTGCATGAAGATTTTTCTGGCGACTTCAATCCACAGGGGGATCCACATAGCAAGTCTGATTATAGTACAGAATTTGCCAAAGACAGTTGGATAACTGTTGATGAGGTTGTACTTTTTACAGAACCTACATTGGCCCCCCCACCATCAAGGCCACCCCCTCCTCTGGTCATCAAGCAAGGACCCTTTTCAAAGAAAAGTTCAGATTCTAAGGTAGAGGCATCCGCTGCAGCAAACTTCAACCGATTTTCCAGTTACGCACAGCCAGCTCAATCTAAAAGATCATCTGAATCTGCATTTGATGATGATAGACCATCTGTGGTTTCATCCATTGAAGAACTTGAAGACTTTGCGATGGGTGGATCTCGTGTTCATGCCCAAGGGAAACAAGAAATCCCATCAAATGGAGAATATATAGATGGTAATTCAGCAGCAGCAGCATCAGCAGCTGCAATGAAGGAAGCCATGGAGAAGGCTGAAGCAAAATTAAGACAGGCCAAGGAGGCAAGAAAGAGAGAAAGAGAGGAGAGGGAAAGGGAAGCAACAATGGTTAAAACCAGGGAAACTGAAAAACAAGATAGAGAGGAAACTGCTGCACAAGAGGCCATAGCCTCTGAAGAAAAAGAAAGGGCAGAAAGAGCAGTTCAGGGGTCTCGTGAGCGAGAAGAGGATCAAGAAAGAGAAAGGCGGAGAATAGAAAAGGAGAGAGAGAAAGAACGTGAGAGAGAAAGGGAAAGAGAGAAAGACAGAATAGCTGTTGAGAGGGCAACCAAAGAGGCACGTGAAAGGGCAGCTATCGACGCACGTGAGAAATCACAGAGAGCTGCTGTTGAGAGGGCAACCAAAGAGGCACGTGAGAGGGCAGCTACAGAGGCAAGGGAACGTGCAGAGAGAGCAGCTGCAGAGAGGGCAGCTGCGGAGGCAAGGGAACGGGCAGAGAGGGCAGCTTTTGAAAGGGCAGCTGCAGAGGCAAGAGAAAGAGCTGCTGCAGAAGCAAGGGAAAGAATGGCAGCAGAGAGAGCTGCTGTAGAAAGAGCAGCAACAGAGGTGAGGCTTAGAGCAGAGCGTGCTGCAGTAGAAAGAGCAAATGCTGAGGCTCGAGAACGTGCTGCAGAAAGAGCATCTGCTGAGAGGGCTGCTGCAGCAAAAGAAAGGCAAAGGAGAAATGACAATGATTTTGACTCTTTCTTTAGTATGGGTCATCGACCAAACAGTGCACCTAAACAAAGACCTGCTGCTCCGGTGAGGCATTGAGAACTTTGATTACGTCATTGTTTTTAGCTTACCGTGTTTTCTATCATTATATTTTTAACATATCCATCAAGCATAAATTTCACCAAGGTTTCATTCTTGGCAGGATCCCACTTCTGCTTCACAAGTTCAAAACAAGGGGTTTTCTAGTGAAGGGCCTCGGAGACCACCTGCAGGGGTACCACCAGGCCTTAGGAAAACAACTCCACCAACAAACGTGGCTGATGATTTAACGTCTCTTTTCAGTAAGGGAAAAAAGATGAAACATCCACTAGATATATCTTTTAAGTCCAGGAAATATTTTCTGTTAGCTTGTCTGGCTTTATAAGTTTGTTATTTTTTCCATTTCAAGTGTTATCTTCTCATCATTTAGGAATATTTTCAAATTTCTTACCAAAATATATTTTGCTTCTAAAGCTGTACCATCCTCTGAAGAGTTTCAAGAATTTGAAGGTGAAACTGAAGAGAGAAGGAGGGCTAGGTTGGACCGACATCAGCGAACCATTGAACGTGCGGTATGGTGTATTGGTTATTCACTTGGAGATGTGCATTTGTTTGAGAGTTCCACCCCCCTTTATAAGTTTATTAATATGCTTTTTCTGACAGTAACATAGGAATTTAAAGTTATATTTTACCACGTCTCAATCCTGCAATGTTATTTGAAGGCGAATGATAATGGTCTGTCACATGATTGAAGTCAAGAAACTTGTTTTACTGCTATGATTGAAACTTGTTTCCCATATATCTCTATCTCATTCTTCTTTGGATGTTTCAGAGCAAAGCTTTAGCTGAAAAGAATGAACGGGATTTGCAAGCTCAAAGAGATCAAGCTGAGAGACATGTAAGATGATGATCTTTCTCTAGCATTTTATTTGGATTCTGATTTGGCCCAATTTACTTGGCATCAATATAAGAAACGGGAGGGGGGCTATGTGAACTTAACTTCACTAAAACTCTGTTATTGTTTAATCTTCAGAGGATGGATTCTTACAATACATCATGTTAAATTTTTACACAGTAATGAGTCATTTGTTGCATTATTACTAACATCTACTTTGCCATAGCTGGCTTTGGGGATCCTTCAAATTGGTTAGATGGATTAAAAGAGCAAGCATATGAAGTTATGAACTTCCATTTTGTAATCTCGAATTATCAACATAGTTTTGCAATTATCATTTTTCTGCTTTGTTTGATGTTGGCATTCTTCTCTTGAATCTGCATATTCAGACAGATTTGGAAGGCATTGCATCCTCGTAGATAAAAGCTGTTCAATTCATTTCAGTGTTACTACTTTGCTTGTTGAGATATCTTTGCATTAATCTTTGTATGAAGAGTATCATGCGATGTTTTTAGGCAGTTTAAGGCACTTACATTACTCCATTTGCTTTGCAGAGATTTGCAGAAACATTGGATGCTGATATTAAGCGGTGGGCAGCGGGGAAAGAAGGAAATTTGAGAGCATTGCTCTCAACATTACAATATGTAGGTTTCATGAATAATCCTTATCCGGAATTCTGTTTTCTCTGGTTTCTTTCATTTTCTAGCAATTTTCTGGGAGAAATATGCTTTTTCATAATGCCTGTCATGGCATGAAGTATGGTTAGTGAGTAGGACATAAATTTGAGATTGAGACAAGATTAAAGTTTTGTTTTGAAGGAAGCTTTGTAATGCTTCAAGGTTACAAGTGTGTGAAGAGTTTCCAGTTCATTATGGTTTGCTCTGAGCAGGGTGAAAATTGAATTGGGAGAATACTCACATGAGAAAGAGAGAATAATACTGTCATGTTGGATGGAAACTTAAAATCTCCTTTCTTTGACATACACACCATTTAGAGACAACCAATTTGATTCTCTTTGGGATACTTTTATCCAATTAGTTATTGGTGTTGAGCTAAATCATTGATTTTGTTTATCAATTCGTCCTATTATCATGCATTGATCTTGTGGCAGGAAGATGCGTGTGTATTGATCTGTGCAGGAATTGAATGTCTCTTTCAGGGAGTATTTTCTACCATGAGTTGAATCTGTTGTATTTCTTCGGGTATGTTTTTTGATTGACTTAGCCCATGAGTGTACTTATCAATGTTCATTGTTTTATAGGTCAGTTTGGTCTTATGCAAAAACAAGAGTAGAATGTGAGCATTCCGTTTTGTTAATTGCATATGATATAGATGGTTAGGATTAAAGCTAAGAAGGCTTATATGCCTAGTGGAAAGAATCTGCCAAGCACTGTCAATAGGTCAAATTGTAAGGTTTCATATCTATTGTTATATAGGCATCGGTTGATCATGGAAGAATGGTCTTAGTCTCCATAGTGTTTACAAATGACTCAATTTTGATATAAGAGTGAATGAACACAAAACATGGATTTGATAGGGTTGTCCTGTTATCCACTTCTTTACAGTCATAGTGACTTTGCTTTTGAGTAAGGACGCCAACACAAGAGTAGTATTTAGTTCTATTAGAAAAATGGTCAATCGATCAACAATTTGGTGATTTTTTACTTACTTACTGATGAAACGGTAAATCAGAGGGAAAAAGTTGGCTTTTTTTTAGAAATTGGAAAAATTGCAATTTTCTTTTGAAAAATTCACCAAGGCATGAAAAAATGTAAATAAAACTCTTTGATCACCTTTTCTGCTCATTTTGATTTGCTGTTTGCATATCTGAGAGAGTGAAGTGTGTCAGCATGGTTGAAAAGGGGAAACTTGGTGTTTGATTGCTGGCAATGGGTCTTTCGTCAATTGGGCAACAATTTCCATTCGTTATTTCTTATTTTCACATCGAAAAGATGTTTCTTCCCTATAGTTTTTGTAGATTTATGCAGCAATGGGAAGGTTTGTTTTCAGAAGATTGTTGCATATATAGTGTTTGCCATAAACTTTTGTAGATTATGTATTTTGAAAACGTTTTTTAGGGTTGAAATATTTTAATTTTTTTGCCCGAAGGTTGCTTAAGGTTGCATTTATCTTCCACCAGTATACAAAAGTTCTGGATGCGTTTTGGGCATATCACATCAATGTTATCAGAAATGAATTGGTCATCAAACCAGTTGACCCCAAAACTGGGAACCAGAAAAAGATCGGACAAAATACCAGTTGACCAAAAAATACATAAAACATTCATATTTAAAAAAACATATATATTCATGTGCATGTACATGAATTTAAATCATTTATACACAAATATGCAAGAGTGGATATAACCAAAATAACACTTTGTGCAATACATCTCTGAACCAAAAATTCACCAAAAAAGAGGCTCTAGATCGTCTCTAGTGTAAGAAAAATCATGCTACAACAAATATCTACATATCATCAAAATCATTGGCTGTATAGGGATCTCATCATCAATATCACCCTCTAAGCATTTAAATATGATAGAAATAGTTTCACATATCCAAACAAGATTTTGTTTGAGTGATGGGTATATTTTTACTAGGGTCATGTTAGAGGAGTTGAATAGTCAATGCTACTAACATCAAAGTATATAGAGGCTTCGTGCTTTTGATTGAATGTTAGTTCCATACCCTCGTATGCCACGGAATCCAATGGAAATGTTGCGATTCCCCCGATCCCGAAATCCTAAAAACTGTTAAGTCTGCTGGATTTTGAGTGGGATCTAAATTTATACTTTGTCCATATGAAATCCAATGATGTCAGAACGACTGTCAAACATCCTGAGTCAATTAATGGTAATGTTAAAAATTTATGTAAAATGATGAAAATGAAAGATAAAGGAGAATCATTTATTTTCATCGTTTTATGATAAAGAGTGCAACTAGGGGCTAATTCTCCATCCTAGAAGCCCCTCCTTTGATGGATCATCCCTGCATTGGATCACCACCCTTGATGGCATTCTTCTTCACCTCAAAAATTATAAATTTTGCTCACCTATAAGTGCCTCTTTGCCCATGTTCAAGTCAACCCAGTGATGAATAGACGTGTCTTTTCTCTCCACGCCAACTGCTATAAATATAACATATGTCCTTATTTTGGCACCTCATCACAGATCACATTCTCTCTCTTCTGATTGGTTCGTACACATCTGAGGCAACAGATTCTTCTCACACGTGCGAAGGGTGGACTGGGCATCTTTGTTCTTCTGCGTTGACTTTTCTGCAGTAACCTTTGACCAGATTTGACCGAGGCTTATTTGTCACTGTTTTGCTGCGATTTTTGTGGAGATATCTGTTTGGGCAGGCCGCACATTCTGACACAGGAACCGAGGCTTTTGGTGAAGTTTGACCTGCATTGAGCGCAGGCTCTGATCTCAGGTTGACCACAGATCTGACAGGTGTTTACTCTCTCCTTTGATCGCTGATTTCTGGACTGTTTTGGCATTACTATCATCAGCTCTTGAGGTCGCATTGACTGGGCTACTAGACTGAAAATTTGGAGGACGTTTGATTGGAGTTTGACCACTGTTGACTGGACTGGTTAGGGCAAGTTGACTGCTGTTGACAAACTTCAGAATTGTCGATTTGACAGAGACAAATTTGGATCAGTTTTGGGCTTCTTGTTTATCATCATTGTACAAATTGGATTTTTCTCTCTCTGCTTGACATTTGATATTAATCAATAAAAAGAATTGGTTGGGTTTTCCCCCTCGTGGGGTTTTGCCCTAGCATTAGCTATATCTCTGTGTATATTGTCTTGGCTTGTCTTCTTATGCATATCATTGTTGATGTTCTATCTACAGTTACTGTTAATGGTGAATGCTAATTGATTGCTATTTGGAATCTAAAGTGAAATTATTATTGGGCTAATAAATTATTGAAGTAATTGTTGCAAGCATAGAACATACCATAAAATTAACATGGTATCAGAGCTAAGGTGAAGATAAATCCCAAGGAAGAAGTAAGCTATCACTTTTGGAACTCTTGCTGCTGTTGGACAAGGTCTATTGAGACAAGTCTCCATGGCTTCTACCTCTTACTTCAAGGCAGAGGATAAGGTCAATGACAAATCAAACTATCATGCTTGGAAGTTGACACTTGATCTGACCTTGGAGGAACATGAAGTGTTGGATTATGTGCAAGGGAAATTGGTGGAGCCTCCTTCAAATGCACCTGCTGTTGCTAGAACGAAGTATAGGAAAGGTGAGGTCAAACTTCAAAGCTAAGAAAATATTAGTTGACTCCATTCAAAAGCATATAATCTCTTATATTTTTGATTTGGGAGCTTCCAAGGAAATGTATGATAAGTTGATAGGGATATTCAAAGTCAACAATGCAAATCAAATCCTCTTTCTCAAGAACATGTTAAGGGATATCAAGATGGACAAAGGGGAGTCTATACAAGCTTATTTCATGAGAATAACTTAAGTGAAGAATGATCTGCTATCTATTGGAGAAGTTACTGTTGACAAGGAACTCACCCTCATTGCTCTTGGAGGCCTTTCAAGACAGTGGGAAACATTTGTCACCACCATTCGCAACAATGACAGGATACCTGGTTTTGATGAACTATTTGCTAGATGCACTGAAGGGGAAATAAGGATGACAGAGAGAGATAAGTCCTACAATGAAAATGAACCTATTGCTTTCTCTGCACATGCAAAAATGAGGAATGGTGCTAGTCCATCTAATTCAAGGAGATAGGGTCAAGGATCTAAGAAGGGATTCAAAGGAAAAGGCAAAGGAAGATGCTACAATTGCAACGAGTTCAACCGCTATGCTAGAGAGTGTCCTAACAAGAAGAATCCTCTTTAGGGATAATAATAACAATCTAAGAAACAATAGGTCTAACAACATGGGAAAAAGGAATGCTCTTGCTGCTCGAGAAGGAAATAATTGACCCCCCAAAAGAACAAGAAATGCCAGGTATGATGAAAGTAATGTTGTTGAAAAACAAGATGAGTATTATATTATTTTTGCTTTATCAATTGCCTCTCCTCTAGACACCTTGGATCATTGGTTAATTGATAGTGGAGCAGGCATTATAAGGAGGTTCTTTTAAATTTAGTTGAGAGGAAGACTAACCTAAATATTATTCTTGGAGATAATGGCACCTACTTCGTGAAAGGGATAGGAATTGTTACTCTTCACTTGAACTATTTACAAACCACACATCATGAGGAAGTCTTGTATGTGCCCAATTTGAAAAAGAATTTGGTCTCTATTTCTGTAATGGAAGACAAAGGTTTCAAAGTAGCTTTCATTGATGGAAAGGTATGTGCATGGCATAGGAACTGTAAAGATGCTTTTACTCTTGGATTTAGGGTTGATGACCTTTATTAAGTTGGTGGAAGTCCTTTGGGAGCTTTGGCAAATGATACCTCTATTCAATGTGAGCTATGGCACCAATGATTTGCTCACTTACATTACAAAGCCCTACCTGGCGTAAGGAAGATGGTTATAGGGATGCCAGAGTTTCATATGATTCTTGAAGGAATTTGTCAAGGTTGTGTAGTTGGAAAACATACAAAGGGTCCATTGCCTTCTAGTGAAAGCAAGACATTTGATATTCTTCAATTGATCCATTCTGATATGGCTGGTCCTTTGCTCGTGACTTCATTGGGAGGATACTTATACTCTATGATATTTGTGGCGGGGTTCTCTCGCAAGACTTGGATTTATTTCCTAAAGAAGAAGGATGAGGTATTTAGATGGTTTCGTTCTTTCAAAGTCTTGGTGGAGAATCATACAGGAAAGAAGATCAAGACATTAAGAACAGATAATGGAATCGAGTATGAATTTAATGAATTCAATGACTTTTGTAAAGAGGCATGTATTATGAGGGAGACAATCGTTCCATATAATCCACAACACAATGGAGTTGCTGAGAGAAATTTCAAACTATTATGGAAGCTACTCGCGCCATGATTTATGACCAAGATCTACTGAAGTTTTTATGGGGATAAGTTGCAAACACTGTTGTGTACGTTCAACATAGGAGCCCTCATCAAAGCTTGGATTTCAAGACTGGTAACAAACTTGATGTTGCTCATTTTAGAGTCTTTGATTGCCCTGTATATTTTCATGTACCAAAGGAGAAAAGGAACAAGTTAAAACTCTCTGGGAAGAAATGTGTATTTGTTGGACATAGTGAAGATTCAATGGCATATCAAATTTATGTACCTAGTCAAAGTGATGTGGAAATGAGTAGAGATGTTACTTTTGATGAAGACACTACCCTCGGGAAAGCAAGTGACCTCCCTATCTCAAGGAAGGATGATGATGCTGCCGAAAAACAAGAAGAACCTCTGATGGATGAGCCCATGCTCGATCTTGATGGCCTGATGGATCCACTTGATCCACCTCTTGGTGATCCCTCTACCTCAAAAGAAAAGACCACTATGGCTCTAAGATACATTTCAAGATGCTAAATATCATGTTGGTCCTTGAGGGACATTTCGGTAAAGTAAGAAGCCCACCAGGTATCAAGGATAGTTGCCATGAGTACTATCATTCAAACCGAACCTTGCACTTTCAAAGAAGTAGTGAAGTACTAGGTATGGAAAGATGCTATGGCTAAGGAATAGGAATCGATCATGATGAACAATGTCTGGGAAGTGGTGCCTAGACCAAAGGACAAGGCCGTGGTCACTTCAAAATGGATCTACAAGATCAAACATGGAGCTGATAAAAGTGCAAAAAAATATAAGGCAAGGTTCGTGGCTCGTGGTTTTTCTCAAAAGGAAGGAGTTGACTATGATGAAATATTTGCACCAGTTGCTCGATGCACCACTATACGATTCATAATTTCTCTTTGTTGCAAATCAAGGATGGAGCCTGCATCAAATGGATGTCAAGACCGCATTCTTACATGGTTCATTTAAAGAAGTCTACTTAGAACAACCTCAAGGGTTTGAACCTTTGTTTTAAGACTCGACTGAATCGACTCCGAAACGACCGAGTCAATCCGGGTCAGATGGTGGCTGGGTCGAAACGACAAGTGAACCGGACCAGCCGGCCGAGTTGTTACCAAGTCGACCAAGTCAACTCGGTAGGAGCGGCGAGTCAACTCATTTCAGCGACATTTTTTTTAAATTGATTTTTGGGGACCCCAAAGCCCATTGTAATGTGCCTTTGGGTTCTTTGGGGTCCATTCCCCTCTCCAAAACCTTATAAAACTTGCCCAACCCCTCTCATTTCCTCGCAACCATCTCATTGCATTTAAGTGAAAATTTGAGTGAGAGTTTGTGAGGAGTTGTGGAGTTTGTTTTTGTAGTAGTGAGGAGTCTTGGGCAAGCATTGTAGTAGGAGTGAGGAGCTGCTTGGGCAGCCATTGGAGCATCCTTGAGGAGTTGGTTTTTTGGAAGAATTTTGAGGAGGCAGTTGGTGCCTAGAGGTATTTTTTTTTCACTTCTAAAAATCTGTTTTTGCTTATTTATTTTTTTGTGCAAATCTGGAAATAAAAAAGAGTGTTTTTTGTGAAAGAAATGAACATTGAAGCAATGCTATTTTTTTTGTTTTCATTTTCAGATTTTTCCTTTGATTTCCAAGTGAAAAAATGACACCTAGAGTGAAAGATGCTACTTGGGCATATCTTGAAATGGTTGATAGTCAAATATTTTGCCATAGAAAAATTAAGGAAGGTCTTGGGGGCATTAATAGGCTGAAACAACACTTGGCAGGGATTAGAGGCCAAATTACTCCATGTGTATCACCAAAAATTGGGGAGATTGGGAAGGATTTGTTAAACAACTTTGAGAAATTTAAAAAAGAAAAGGCTAGGAAAAAGAATTAGAGGCCGAAATTGGGAGGAAGAGGAGTATACAACAAATGATGGCTAACAACCCCCATTTTGATTTTGTGGGTTCTTCTTTTATCCCTTGTACTGATGCATCCAACCCCTTCTGATATGTTCCTCCCTCTTTGGAGTCTATTCAAGAGAAGGGTAAGGGTAAAATGAAAAAGAAAGGTGATATGAATATCAAAAGTTATTTCACTGTCACACCCTCCTCTCCATCAGATGCACATGGTCCTCGAGCTAGTAGAACTTTGTAGCCCACTTTAGATGACCATTGGAAGAAATAATTGAGTGAGACTGCTTGTGATTACATATGTAGATGGTGGTATGATGCTGATATCCCCTTCAATGCTTCCTGTTCACCATATTATGAGCCTATGTTTGATGCCATACATGCTGCTGGAAAAGGCTTCAAAGGCCCTACTATGCATGAGATAAGGGGGTATCATTTGCAGAAAGAATTTGCCTCCATTAATGAGTATTTGAAAGATTTCAATGACTCATGGGCAAGAACAGGGTGTACCATCATGTCAGGTGTATGCACTGATCAAAGGAACCATACCATCATAAACTTTCTTATCTTCTGCCCACAGGGAACCATGTTTCTAAAATCAGTTGATGCATCTGATAGGGTGAAAGATGGACAATTGTTGTTTCAGCTATTGGATGAGGTTGTTGAGAAGGTGGGGGTGGCTAATGTTGTTCAAGTCATCACAAATAATGCCTCTAACTATGTTCTTGCTGCTAAATTGTTAAAGGAAAACACAACCATATTTTGGACCCCATGTACTGCACATTGCATAGACTTCATGCTTGAGGATATTGGCAATTTAGATTGGGTCAAAAACACTGTAGATCATGCCAAAAGCATATCAAAATTTATCTATAAACATTCATGGATTTTGAGCTTTATGAGGAGACACACAGGGGGCAGGGGTATTATTAGGCTTGCCATCACTAGATTTGCTACTCATTTTTTGACATTGCAATCTATGCTTTCACAACATAGAAACTTGCAAAAGATATTTTCTAGTGATGAATGGAATCAAAGCCAATGGTCTCACAAACAGGATGGTAAAGAATTGAAAAAGAAACTTAATGAAGAAATATTTTGGAGAAAGGCAGCAGAGATTGTGAAGGTTGCTGAGCCACTTGTTAAGGTGTTGCAATTGGTGGATGGGGAAGGATTGGCTATGGGCTTCATTTATGAGGCTATGGATCAAGCAAAGGAGGAAATAAAGAGGGCATACAAGGATAAAGTGGCTAAGTATGTGCCCATTTGGGCAATCATTGATGAATGATGGAACAATCAACTCCATCGCCCTATACATGCAGTTGGGTATTTTTTGAACCCACAATATCATTATAAAGCTCTGGCGGCTAGAGCTTTGAGGGGGGAGGTTGGAGATGGATTGATTGACTTCATTGATCACATGATCCCATTGGAGTGTGATCAGCTAGAGATACATCGACAGGTCACAAGCTTCAGCGAAGCCACAAGTACCTTTGGGAAGAACCTAGCAAAGATTGCAAGGGAAGCAGATGAGCTAGGTAAACAAAAATTTCAATTTTCAAATTCTTAATACTTATTTTGTTAAATCGTTTATAATTTGAAAGTTGGATATAATTTGTTATTTTGTTGAGCTAACTCATTACACTCCTATGTTTTTTGTAGCACAATGGTGGGAGGCTTTTGGTAGCCATTGTCCTCAATTGCAATGCTACTGGGTGTGAGCACAATTGGTCTGTCTTTGAGAGGATTCACATGAAGAAGAGAAACCGTTTGGATAGAAAACAGTTAAATGATCTAGTCTATGTCCAATACAACCTCCAGCTCAGACAACCAATTGCTGAACAAAAGACCTGATTCTAATCCCATTGTGTTGGAAGACATTGATCCAACATCAAATTGGGTAGTGGAGAGTCATCCAACAGAGTTTGATTTTGATGAGGATCTTGATTTGGATTTACAGGTGGAGGGCAACACTCGAACATAATGTTCAGTTGGATGCAGATCCACTTGTACCATCCTCAGGGCCAGCGCCATGTCCTCCAGTTGCAGGCGTTTCCTCTGCTCAGCCACGATGAAAGCGCATATCTCGTCTATCTCAGCAGCCACGAGCTGCACAACCTGCTAGTGCTACCACTTCTACAGTTGCAATTGGAGATGATGATGAGGAGGAGCCATGGGCTTCCCTGTCTGAATCTAATTCAGAGGTTGAGCTAGATGATGTTGGCTCCTCTAGCAGTAGCCAGTAGTACAGGTCACAATCTACTTTTGTTGTAGAGGCCACTTCTAGCCTCCTTGGTTATGTGTTTTTGTTTTGATCTCTATATCATCATCATGTATGTATTGTAGAGTGCACTGGGTGCCATTTTGATATAATGGATATATTCATGAGCCTACTTCGATCATATGTTGTCTTCTCTCTATATTCTAATGCTGTGTGTTTGGAAACATGAATGAAAATCTTTAAAATTATGTTTTTTATAAAAAAATAAATATTTAATGTATTTTTTACAACAATTGAGTCATTGAAATCGAGCCGGCCGAGTCGATACCGAGTCGGAGTTGGAGTCAGAGTTGACCCTCGGTTGAGTCGGAGTCGGAGTCAGAGTTTTAAAACATTGGTTTGAAGAGAAGGATAGAAGGACTCATGTATGCAGGTTGAAGAAAGCCGTCTATGGGTTAAAGCAAGCCCCTTGGGCTTGGTATCAGAGGATTGATAACTATCTCATGAAGTTGGGATTTACAAGGAGCTACGCTGATCCGAACTTATACTTCAAGGTTGAAAAGGACATGCTGCTTATTTTGGTCTTATATGTTGATGATCCGATTTTGACTGGTGTAGACACTCTCATTTATCAATGTAAGAGGGAGTTGACTTTCGAACTTGAAATGAAGGACCTAAGACTGATGCATTACTTCCTAGGCTTCGAGGTTTGGCAAAAGCCAGGTGAGATTTTTCTTTCTTAAGGAAAATATATTGTGAAGCTGTTAGAAACATGTGGCATGGTGGAATGTAAGTCAATGACTGCATTGTTGGAACTAAATTTCAAGAAACTTGTGCAAGTGTTGCTGGTCCGAATTTGGTAAATCCTTTTGAATATAGACAACTTGTGGGAGCATTGATGTTCTTGGTGAACACATGACCAAACATATTCTTTGTTGTTAATACACTAAGTCAATTTTTGGTTGGGCCTCATCATATACGTTGGGTTGCTGCAATGAATCTTTTGAGACATCTTCATGGTACTATCAACCTGGATTGAGGTACACTATCGGGAATCTGAGACTACATGGATATATTGATGCTGATTGGGCTGGCAGTGTGGTGGATAGAAAAAGTACATCTAGGTGCTATTTCTCTTTGGGATCCACTTTAATTTCATTGATGAGCCGAAAACAAAAATCTGTTGCATTGAGCACTGTTGAGGCTAAATATATTACAGCTAGTATGGCTTGTTGCGAAGCCATTTGGTTGAGGAAGCCCTTCAGTGAGCTATTTGAGCATGTGCTGGATACCATCGTCATTTACTATGATAATCAAAGTGGGATTTGCCTTTTAGAGACTCCCGTGTTCCATGACTGATTCAAGCATATTGATATCAGGTACCACTTTATCCGGGATACTGGGGAGCAATAAGGCTCCAACACATCAGGACGGATGAACATGTTGACATCCTCATGAAGCCCTTGGGGAAGGCCAAGTTCTTAGCCTCGACAGAGAGACTTGGAGTCTTGGAAAGACCCTCCCATGAGGGTCTCGCTTGAGTTGGAGATTGATATTTGGGAGCTCCTAGGGGCTCGAGGTACTTCTTGGAGCTATATAAGCATAGGGTGAGTGGTTCACCTTCTCCTGTGGAGTACATACCGCTCCATGTGAGCATAGGGTGAGTGGTTCACCTTCCCCTGTGGATATCCTAACATACATCCCACCCTTGCAGTCTGAGACTCTTGGGAAGTACCTCTCATATGGCCAATGAGTTGGGAAAAGTGGTTATAGGGTTAATTAGTACTACCAACGAATGCGTTAGTGACTACTTTATTCCCTATGTCTAGGGTTAATGATGTTCAACAACTTGGTCCTTAAGGATCAAGCCTGGTAGGGGTTCTACCCCTTCGACATGAGGACTTGCTTCTGTCATTTTGACGAGGGTGGCAGGGTTGTGTGGCCCACCCTCTTTCGGTCCTTTTTTATTGATCTACAATATCAATCTTCAACAAAAATGAGACAAGTTGCAAAGATGGTACATGATGGACATGATGGCATAGCAAGCAGATGGATGCTTGACAATCATAATTACTCCCTAGTTGAGAGGGAGTGTAAAAGAGTGAAACTAGGGGCTAATTCCCCATCCTAGAAGCCTCTCCTTTGATGGATCATCCCTCCATTGGATCATCCTTGATGGCATTCTTCTTCACTTCAAAAATTAGAATTTCTGCTCACCTATAAGTGCCTCATTTTCAAGTCGGCTTAGGTCTGCCCCTCTTCAAGTCGACCCAGTGATGAATAGACATGTCTTTTCACCCCATGTCAACCACTATAAATATAACATATGTCCTCCTCATTTTGGCACCTCATCACACATCACATTCTCTCTTTTTTGATTGGTTTGTACACATCTGAGGCAGTAGATTCTTCTCACACGTGTAGTTGGTGGACTGGGCATCTTTGCTCTTCTACGTTGACTTTTTTGTAGTGACCTTTGAGAAACTTTGACCGAGGCTTATTTGGCACTGTTTTGCTGTGATTTTTGTGGAGATATCTTTGTTTGGGCATGCCACATATTTCACCAGCTAGCTATAGTCTTTTTGAATGGTTTGTTCCTCAAATAGATCTTGGTGGTTTTCAATAGTGTTTCTTCAACAATTCTGCACTGTCCCTCTTGCTTGGGACTCTTGACAAACCTTACAATCCATTGTCCAAAGCAAACAAGGTAACTGTATCTTCAATTAAGATGTTTTTGAGGTCTGCAATAACGCTTTTAATGAGCCATCACAAGTCTTCAAGAGGGTGAGCTTTTGTTCTGCAACAATGAACTATATTGATACAGTCTTCTCAAAACTGTCTGCAATAATAAGTTACCATAGGTCTGCTAAGTCTTTGAAAGACAAGCTTCTCTACAGGTCTGTAATACAATTCGCACAAAAATACTCTCACTTTATGAGAATTTTTTTCGGCATAAATCACATTATGATATATTTGTTGACGTGTTTTCGAACCAAGGTGTGTGGTTCATTGTCAGGACAAGTTGAAGAATTAGACCATGGCTGCATGTTAAATAGGGAGAGCAGAGCTTCCAACAACTAAGTTTGACTAGGAAACGGTTATATGGGACTGGACTAACGGCTATATTTGACCATATAACGGCTAACTTTGACCAACCAATCGGACTCCACTGGATTAAGGGATAAGGACATGGATCAAATTTTTTATTTAACACTATTTTAATTATAATAATTTTATTAGATAAATTTAATCAATGAATTAATATCTATTATTATAATATACTCTGGGTTCTTGAATGTTAAATTAATAATTTTATGAATATTATAATGCTTAACTAAACTTGTAGTATTAATAATTAAGAAAAAGTAACTATATTTATGTTAAAATGCTTAATAGTGAATTATATTAATAATATTATGTATTTATTATCTTAATATCCTTCTAAACTATAGTATTAATATTATAGATTTAATTATTACTTTAAAATTATATTATTATATTATTATTACTTAATAATTAATAATCCTAAGTTATTAATGGCTTGTATATTTTTATAAGTGGAGCCCAATAATTAAATATGTATATTTAAGCTATCTAATAAATTCTAGATTAGATATATCTAGTAAATTTAAGGGAAAGAATATGATGGAAAATTCCTAAAAAAGACTAAAAAGACAAAAAACCAAAAAATAAGGACTTATTACTCTTAATATTATAAATTTAATTATTATAGTAATCTTATAGTCTCACCTGTTCGCAACTGTGGTTCCACATAAATATGAAATGCAATGACTCTCCGCAGGTCCAAGAATATGCCACTACAGGTCCACAAGAAATATATCCACAATTCTGGAGTGTAAACACTCACCACAGGTTCAAAATATATGCTACTATAAATCTGCACAATTCTGGGTATAATTGCTTTCCACAGGTTCAGAGATATTATGGAGTGTAACTGGTTTCCACAATTTCAAAAATGTCCCTCTACAGATTCACATAGTTCTCCACAAATTCTTTCACAGATCTTTCCTTCTAAGTTCACGAGATGTGAACTTCTTTTGTTCTTCGCTTATATTTCTTGTCCTATACCTCAGCGCATGAAAACCGACCAACGAATGATTTGACTTGTATTTATATTATTTGCAAGGGATCCGAATGGTCATAAGGAGCTGACTTCTACTGGTGGAGCTGACTTATGAATGGGTGGAGCTGCGTAATGCGTCTAGAGTGGAGTTGTCCAACGTTATGTTATATAGCGTTATTCTTTGAGTATGCATGTTGTGGAGGTAACATTATAAAAGTTTTATTAATGTATTTAAATTAATAAAATTATTATGGTAGAACGTTAAGGAATGCAGGGTTAAAAAAGTGTCTTTAGGTCTTTTTAAATAATAATTCATGAATAGTTTTTAGGGTTATAACTTTAAATTAATAAATTTGTTATGGTGGAATGTTTTTTTTTTCTATGTAAGAAAAAATCTATTAATAGAAACATAATTTACAGTGAGGCCCCGACGTCCGCGGGTCTAGAACAACCAAATAACTAGTTTAAACATCAAAACTAAAGCGAGACTGCCCCGGGAGGGGAAACCAGTCCGACGACGAGAAAAAAACCAGTTGCCCGCACAGGGGTTACAGTGCCAAAACTCGGAATTAACTGTCATGGTGAATTTGTAAATTGTCCATGTATTTTGAAATAAACAACAGTAAAAAAACAAACTACTAAAAAAACCAAGCTGGGCACGTGACCTGTTTGCTTGAGAGTGCTAGGTTTCTTATGACGGTGGCTTCTCCTCCACTATCAGACACCCATTCTCCCCTGAATCAGTATCCTCTGCCTGCTTGCCACCCGTATTGTCGTGTGTCTCTCTGGCGTCTTCCTGAACTCCTTTGGCTTTGCTGGTGGCCTTTCCTCCTGAAGCCTTCAGTCTGCTGGTGGTCGAATGATCCTTGGCCTCCTGCTGATTGCTAGTGCTTGGCACTTTCTGTGCAATGTCCGGGGGCGGATGCACTAGGTTCTTCGCTGGGCTGTGTTCTGGGTCACTGTGCGTGCCAGCTTCCTCCCTGAAGTCCACCGAAACGGTGGCTATAATGACACGTTTGTCCATGGAGCAAAGGAAGCGAAATTGAGCGGACTGGGTGGTAGCACTTAGATTGGGCGTCAAGGTGGCCTCATCGACCCGACGAGCCACACAGGGACGAGCTCGCCCCCTATCGCTTTGGGTAACCGGATAACTGCCATGGAAATGGGGAGTGGACGGGGTGGAGGGCGGGGAGGACGAAGGGGAATTTAGAGCGGAGGGAGATGGCAAAGGGGGTCGGATGGATTGTCCACGACTGCCGCCTCGCCTGCAGTGATGAAGGCACGACATATTGCTTTGAGTGGGGTGCTGCAGCGAGGAGTGAGCCGAAATGTTCAAGTTACAGACTTGGAGCGGGACGAGGGCAGCAGAGTTAACACTATAAATGATAGGGGAATGTAGTTCAGGGATAGAGGCAGAGGTCGAGGCATCAAATTGCAAGGTGCAGTAAATAGAGTGGGAGAAGTGGATACCATTTCCCAGATCGACACAGCTGAGAAGCCTGCAACGTCGCCCCGTTGCGGTGCGAGAGCTTGGCTCTGCTACTGCAGGGTGGCAAGAGCATTTCAGAGGCGAAATGGAGGTCTTTCGATGGCTCGGAGCCATGATTTTAAGAATGTAGGGACAGTCTCGACCAGCGCACTGGATTAATGGTGCCGACCGGGTGACAGAGGCCCACCTTAAACTCCCACAGGTGAGAGCGCGGAAGACCATGTGGCTCGGCCACCTGCCAAACCCGTGTCGCATTCGCTTTAAATCAACTTCAACTGTTATGGTGGAATGTTAAGGAATGGCGAGTTAAAAAATTGTTTCGAGGCCTTTTTTAAATAATAATTTTTCATGAATAGCTTTTTAGAGTTTTGCGATTTAGGGTTAGGTTTTCAGGATTTAGGACTTGGGGTTAGGGTTTTAGGACTAGTGTTTCAGTTTCATATATTTGTCATATGTTATTTAGGGTTTTTTGGTTAGGGTTTCATCAATGATTAGGGCTACAATAGGAATAATGTGAGGTAGATTCGTTAAAGTGTTTTTTTAGGAAATTAAATTAGAATTAGGGTTAGGGCATTAAGTAGGGTGAGGGTTTGACCAAGCATACTATTCTAGGTATGCAACTAAAGTTTTCAATAGGCAAACAAGGCAACATCTAGAGTTTGCCAATAAGTCTAGGGTTTGACAATTAGCTTTAGGGTGGGTAACATTAATGATTAAGATTAGGGTTTTTATTCTAGGGTTTGAGGCAAAGGTTTCTTCAACTCACTTGGGGCTTCAACAATGTTAGGGTTTCGGTTTAGGGTTCTCATCATCAAGCATCGACAAGGCTAAGGTTAGGGTTTGCATAATTTTCAACAATGCACCCAAGTTGCCATCTAATTGACATCAATGACAACTCTATCCAACAGACATTTGATATTTAATTAGTAAGAAGGATTGTTTGGGTTTTGCCCTGGCATTAGCCTAAATCTTTGTGTTCATTGTCTTGGTTTGTCTTCTTGTGCATATTATTGTTGATGTTCTATCTACAGTTATTGTCAATGGTGAATGCTAATTGATTGCTATTTAGAATCTAAAGTGAAATTATTATTGGGCTAATAAATTATTGAAGTAATTGTTGCAAGCATAGAACATACCATAAAATGTCATGATAGAGGAGTTGAATAGTCAATGCTACTAACATCTAAGTACATAGAGGGCTTGGTTTTCTTGATTAAATACTAGTTCCATACCCTCGTACACCATGAAATCCAATGGAAATATTGCGATTCCCCTGATCTCGAAATCCTAAAAATTGTTAAGTCTGCTGGATTTTGAGTGGGATCTAAAATTACACTCTGGCCATATGAAATCCAATGATGTCAGAATTACTTTCAAACATCCAGAGTCAATTAATGGTAATGTTAACAATTTATGTAAAACGATGAAAATTGAAGATAAAGGAGAAGCATTTATGTTCATCATTTTATTTTACCGTTAATTATGTAGCATTAGTAAGGCCCTAGGGTTGAATATTAGGTTGCACAAATTATTGTTTTCTTTAAAAATGTTTTGCATTTGCAGGGTCCTTTATTGCATTGTATAGACTCGATCAGTTTGGTAAAAAAAGGTCGGTTCAGTGCTGCTGGTTGGACTTGTTTAAACACCAAAACGGTTGGATCAACTAGTTCCATTAATTCTGGTACGGTTCTGATAACACTATGTCACATTTATCTTCCACGAAAATATCAAAGGCTTTGGATGCATTTTGGGCATGTGGGGATCCTATTAATGGGTCTTGTAACAACCTAAAATGCAAACGTTTTGCTCAAAGCATCTATATGGATAGTTTTTATTATTGTATTATTAAAATGTCCAAGGAAGCACCCTTGAAAGATTATTTGATGTTTTAGAAACAAAGTCGAATTGGAAACACCTTCAAAAAACTATTGAAGTGACTTGTGTATCTAGTTTCTGAAATCACTGTTGATTGGGGGGTTTTGTGTGCAAATTTACAAAAACACTCTCACGATGGTTGGTTGGAATGCTTGGGTGCATTATAATTATGCAGGAGGCTATTCTAATTTCTCTTTTCCTACCATGAAAAAAGTAAGCAAACCAAGAAAAAGTTTTGGGAGGAAATGGGGAGGACACTTTAGAAGGTTCCTCCAAGAATATTTAAGAAAACCAAGCAAAAGATTTGGGAGGAAATGGGGAGGACACTTGTAGAAGGCTCCTCCAAGAATCTTCAAGCCTTGAGTCAATCAGGAGGAGCAGGGTCTACAAACTGCTATGATCTCCTGATGATCCTACACACATTGAAACAACCAACCAAGATCTTCCTAACAATGGCATAACAATGCAAAATCCTATTGTTAGTTCACCAAACTCTATTTTGCTTCTAAAAAATGCATGAACCAATAAAGCATGTTTTGAGTGGAACAAAAATAAAATCTCTATGTTCATTGAATTAAAAGAAGCATTACAAAGGAGAGTGGAAGCATATAATGTCTAGTGTGCTGAAAGTAGCCTGAATCTGCCACCCTTTGGGATTTTTCCTCACTTTGTGCTCTCTTCAATCTAACGCCATATATGGAACTCTTCTTTCTTCAATCTTTGTTCAGGAATGACCATAATATGATGGCGATATTTGATGCAATATTTTGTCATGATAATGGTATCGAAAAATGAATTAATGCAATCGGTGCGAGTGGGCAACTCAATCTAATGGAAGTATTAGAAGTAAAACATTATCACTTTGATGGTTTTGCAAAATTAGGGGGGGATGACTCTTTTTATAGATATATTTGGAAATTGAATTGCAACCTCTTCTCACAAGAATGCAATAATTCTAAGGAGGTTTAATTCTCCAAAATTCAGCTAGTAGTTCGATTGGAATTGGTGACAACTAGAAAAGAAGCCATCGTGAGTTAGCTAGATTTAAATGATCCAAAATATTTCACATTTTCACGTGCTTTACAAGGTTCTGCAATTTTCCATCATGGGTCACATAGATTTGTAGGCACTAAGTGCACAAATCTGATGGTTTGACCAAAATGGGTGCTTTTTGGCTTTTTTGGGAGTTGACAAGAATTTCTTTCTCTTGGGATTTTTGTGTTGCATTACTTTAGTTTTTGCTATAATTGGATCAATTTTAGATGTATTCAACAACTAACTTTGTTTGTTGCAAGGGGTTGTAATCTGAGAATAACAACGAGATATTGGATTTTAGAAATGCCAAAATGGTTGTTTTGGTTCCCTCCCAAATGTTTCATGGTTCGTTTCAGTGCATCTTAATTCTATCATTTAAAAATGCTACATTATAAGAATCTTTAGGTAGAGATGTTGAGCATTGAATAATTGTCTCCCTAGAGCTTAAGTAACTAACTTTTGCAACGTGTAAAGGATATATGTAAAAGAAAGATGGAGAAGAGATTGTGACTTGAAGTTATAACAGGTGAAGTAGAAAGGAGAACTATAGGCACATCAAGGCATGGGGGAAGTAAGGCAGGCTCAATTGCTTGGCCTTCCACTAGAACCACATCATGTTCTATGTTCAAAGAATGTAACCTAAATAGATAAGATAGTATAATTTTGTCAATTCCTGATGAAGGCCAAAAAAAGTAGGTCAATGAGGTTAAAAATTCACATCTAGACTCCAAAGTAGCATAAAAGGTGGGAGTTTAGTAGTAGCATGGATAACTACATCGACAACAATAACAAAAAAAAAGAAGGAAAAAGGCAGAAGTAATGGGTTGTAGGCATTACTTTCAAATTTTGAATAGTGACATGGTTCTCCCTAGTTGTTAGCATTATTAAATATTTTACCCTTAAATGGAAGTTAGAGAGGTTCCGAATAAGATTCATAAATTAAAATATTAAGGCTTTGAGCAAGAATAGCCAAAAGGAAGTGTGGAGAGTCTTGAAGTTCCAAACTATAGATAAAAGTGATGAAGATAATATTGATTATTGTTCAATGAAAATTACACGAGAGTGATATGAGCACAATACCATCAACATGAATACTTACACGAGAAATGAAAGAGAAATTATGTAAGTATTGCATAAGATAAGTTATGTTTATTAATGTCGAATAAATGACCAAAAATAGGTCAATGGGATGGTTTAGTATATTAGTGTCAATACATATTGGGATTGCAAAGGCCACCCTTATAAAAGGAAAAATAACAAAGTTAATCAATGAATTACAAGCATCTCTATTGATGCAATGCCAATGTGAAGTACAATGCTCTAGAAGAGGGCATAAGAAAAAGTACCTCAAGCCTTCCCTCAAGGCTTCAAGTGTTAAGGAGGGGGGGAGATTGACCTCCTAATGAATCCATTGTTATTTTTGAAACTTACCTACCATTTGAGGTCGAAGAGAAAAATCTCTAGATAGAGGATTGATTTGAAGGGTTAGTTCTAGCTTGGTAAATATCTCTTTGCCTATACTAACTGGCCCTTTGCTAGGAATTGAAGGATGGGTACCCTACTAGTTTGGCTTATATATATCTGATATCTATGTAAATATTTTTGCAAGGGTCTCATTGCCAAGGGTCAGACGACCTCTTATGATTTGATGGATATAGGGGTTGGAATGATGTGTGCCTCTTAGTGCCCCTATTCACTAGGAGCATCATGAAGAAAGATGTGATCCTCTAGGTCTTGTCTAACGAAGTGGGTGGTCAAAGGATATAAGATTTGAGCTCGAAGGCCTCTCTTTTATATATAACACTGCACTAATGATTTGGATATTGGGAAAAAGTGAAGGGATCTCTAATATTGGGGGCATCTGATAAGAAAGTGGCTTGCTATCTTTGTCTTCGTCTCTTGCTTATGGTAGAGCTGACATAATTCATCTTGTTGTGAGATTTGGTGCTTAGTGTCTAATCTAAAGGACACCTGAATGGGGGCAATGTAGTTTATCAATATGTCAAGTGCCTAGAGGTAAAATTTAGTTAACATGTTCTTTGCTTAGGACAATTACTTCAATGTTCCATATTAGCCCGATTATCTATCCATTTCATTTCCATTAGCAATCACATAAATCATGATCACTTTGACAATAAATGAAGAAATAACATAAACGAAAAATGCAGAAGACAAGCCAAGACAAGAGGACACAAGAATATGGCTCAAGCCAGGGAAAAACCCCAAGATGGTGAAAACCCTTGATCAATTCTTCTTATTATTATTATCAAATGATCAACAGAAAAAGAGTACAATAATGCAAAGTCAAGGTCAAACTGACTAGCCAATTTGATGATCAATATCACTGACCAATTGTGTAAAGTTTTGTAGATGTTCTATGCTAAGAGCAATTTCACTTTTCTCATAGCAATCATACAAGTAGTTAAGCAAAATGCAAATAGAACATATAAGCAGATCTTACAGAAGACAAATCAGAAACAGGAAAAATGTGTGTGTTCGTTTCGGCGGTCAACAGGATGCTTCAACCAGCAAAGTCTCCTTTGGTCAGCCAGCCCAGATGTGTCACAACAACCCTCCAACCAGTAGGTGAGTCAACCCAAGTCAATTCTACAAAAGTCAACGCTGTCCTGAAAAGTCAACGCAGGGCAGCAAGCTAAAAGTCAACATAGGGGCAGCAAGCTAAAAGTCAACACAGGGGCAGCAAGCTAAAAGTCAACATAGCAGCAAAACGGTCAACCCTTTGACCTCGATTTTTGTGCCAGGTAGTACGGCCTTCAAAAATCGAACCTTCCACAAGTTTTCAGCTTGATTGGACCAAGCGTTGACCAAAGTCAACGTTGGTCAAACTTTCTGCGAAACCCTAACAGCAGAAAATCGTACTATAGCCCAACCGTACGGTCTGTCCTCTTCGTCCTTCCCACGTGTGGCTGAAATTCGTCCTCCAGGTAGCTCGTACTCTTTAGGATGAGAGAGGAAGATGTGAGTTGTGTTGTGATGAAATTCTCTCCAACTTTTCCTATATTTATATCCATCAATGAGGGTGTGTGACACATCTGTTGGGCATGTGAGCCTACATTACAAAACTGGCCGACCTTGCACATATAATTTATTAAGAATAATAAATTCAAAATATAAGTTCTGCTCATCGAATTAAGACTATTTTTATATGGATTTTACACCTCTCAGAAAGAGGAATCCAACAAAAATATTAGCCTCTTAATCTGAGCATCAGAACATGGAGTTTGGACCTAGTTGTCCAAATTTAACAACGGTTGACCTGAAGGCGGTAGATAACCTTGCGGTTGATACTGGCCTTGGGGTTGATAACCTTGGGGCACATACTGACACTGGAGTTGCTGACCTTGAGGTACGTAAGAAGATTGATTCTGGGGCGCATACTGATATGAAGGTTGACCTTGGGGTACGTAAGAATACTGGGGTTGACCTTGGGGCACATATTGGGCTTGGGGTTGACCTTGCAGAATGTATTGTCCTGTAGGGATATGCTGTCCTTGAGGTTGCCCCCCAGGTGCAAATTGAGTACCCTGAGGTTGCCCCCCAGGCAGATATTGAGTACCTTGAGGTTGCCCCCCAGGCGCATATGAAGTACCTTGAGGCTGCCCCCGAGGTGGTAACTGACTGCCTTGAGGTTGACCCGACATCATCAGAATTTCTTCTGCACTCAACTGACTATTACCACTACTTCCAGATAATAACTTCTGTTTGAAAGGATGAGGAGATGCTCCTGAAAAAGTACCAGAAATGGACTGATACCCAGCAAGAACAGATGGACCGCCGTATAAATAGGCTTCCGGAGATGACGGACTAGACATATATACAGGAGTAGTAAAACCTCCGGGTGGAAAAGGAAAACGAGGTGGAGAAAAACCTGACATTGAGTTGTCTAAAAAATTGGTTAACGAAAGATACCAAGTAGTATTTCTAGGAGGACTATAAAATATAGACTCACGCTCTCTTAGATCGAGAGCAGGTAGATCTTCTTCAAGGTAAGAAGCGCCTAGATCTTCTTCTGGAGCAAGCTCTTCAATAGCAATCAAACCAGAAGGAAGATTTTCGGTGATGACTCATTCTACCTTAGGTGAACCAGGAACACTAGAAGACGGAGTAACATGTTCGGATATTTGAGGTTCTTCGCCTATATCACTGGCAGATGCAACACTACCAGTAAGCTCGGAAACCCCAACAGCTTCAGGATTATAACCTGTCTCTAGATTTTCGTAATCTGGATGGACTACCAACGAAGACTCTCCTTCTTTAGGTGGACTTACTCTACTGCCGCCAGGAGAAGTTACAAGGATTTTCAAACCTTCGTAATGAGCTCAGACCTCTTCAGGAGGTTCACCCCACAATCTATGGGATCGCCTCAACAAATCGGCCAGAGTAACAACTTCAGGAGACTCGCCACGAAGTCGACGCGAGCATCTCGGTGATTCAGCCACAGCTAAAAAATTTTAACTACTACACACGAAAACAAAATAAAATCTCAAAGCAAACCACCTAAAGTCGCTAAAGAACCAATCAAATTTGAAACATACGCCTAAAGATTCTAGGGCGTCAAACCAAACACAAACAGTAAGCTTCTGGACCAAAAACACTAGTTGGTGATGAAATCCAACCTCATAGGATTCAGTATAGAAATAGCGGGTGGAACAGTTACCCTGACAACCTGCTTAATGAATAGACTGGACCAAGTTCCTCCACTTTAACTGTCTCGAGTGAAGTGAACCCCCCAAAAAATCCAAGTGAGTCTAGCCGACGTCTGATCCAGGTACAGTGGGATCTTCCCACCACCGTCACCTTGGGTAGAACCCTAAGATAATGGTCACTAAGGTCACCAACAGCAACAAGTACACCTGGGGGAATAGTCTACACTCTGACAACATGCAAGGGCAGAGTATCAAGCTTAATCCCCTTACCGGCTCCTTGACAACAATCCAAGGTTTACCGATAAGTGATCCCCTGGCTCCTCAACAATAATCTGAGGTTTACCGTTTGTAATACATGCGTGTTTGGCGTCGTTCCCAACGAGAGAGGATTGATCCCCTCACTGGTTTGGACACGAGCTCGTGCTTCTCCTTTAAGAGGAGCTTTCCCAG
>APFE031665667.1:131009-160662 GCA_000404065.3 Pinus taeda
AAAAACTTCAAACGCTACTTAAAACAAACTTTGCAAAGGAGATGTTTTTGTATTTTTCCTATTTAACAAAGCATATAAAACTATTTTAATAAAAGAAAATTTCAAAATTTATGAAAATCTATGAAAAACTCACTCAAAAGCAATCAAAAGGAAATTTACCTAAAAGCAAATCTAAAGAGGCAAAAGCCTACTAAGATGATTCCAGGTTGTTTTACTCGGTAACAATCAAACCAAGGACCAGCTGATGCAGAATCATAAACCAGTCAAAAACAAAAATCAATCTCTTTTGTTCTTTTCTTAAGAATGAAATTCACAACTTCAATCAACAAGCTACTTCGAAATTCCGCAAAGAGACAACACAAAGGTAGGTTGCTCACACAGGGAGACTTTACGATAGGTTCGACTCCTAAGAAGACTGACAAAACCAGAGAGATCTAAGGTTTCACAACTTCTAAAGTCAAAGTCACTACAGGACCAATGCAAAAATCACACCCTAAGGCTAGAACTTCTATGAATTTCACTAAAACTCTTGACGCTAACGAAACAAGTTCAGGTGAAGATCCCTGACAGATAACCAGTGTATCTGGGTAGTAAAAACTAATGAAAGACAAAATCTAAGAAAAAAAATGGAAAAAGTGGAAATTTTCTCAATTTTTGACAGGGTACGCAGGCAGCCCGTTTGCACAAGTGCATGCACGCTCTGTGTACAAAGCTGTAGTGCATACAGGTACGCACTGTGCTTAACTCATAGGGTGCGTACTACTGGAAAATTAAGAAAAACTAAAATCTAACTTAACTCTAAGCTAGCCCACCCAAATACACAGTCAAACAGTCAAAAACCAGAAAAGCAATGACTTTTTTCAGATCAAAGTTTCATACAAAGGAAAAAACATTCACATTAATGGATTCCCCAGTGAGTCGCCAATTTGTCATGCGGAAAGAGTTATTTTTGCTGACAAAACTAACCTCCCTAGGAGTCTAAGACTCTCTAGTGAAAAACAAGACAATTAGGAGCAATCCTTCTCTAAACATGCATTATTCTATGAGAAACCAAGTGTTTTAGATCCTACCTGTATTCCAACGCTGTTGTAGAGTCTAGCCTCGTCGATCCAGATGAGCTCTCCTTCACTTTGAAACCTGCATCACTAACAATCAAACGATTACATAGCACCTGAATATCCCATAAAATAAAACATATTCAACATATAGACCAAGGAGTATATGAAACAATTCATTAATAACAAATTGTTGAGAAGAATGGACTTATTTGTATTAATAGGAAACAAAAGAAACCATTACAACCTGAGCCTTGGTGTTGTGCAAGTTCCTCCCAGGGTCCAGCAAGAGTTTTCCTTTACTTTGATAAGCTCACCCACTTCCAAATGAAACAAGAAAGGATGGGAATCTCTCCTCACAAGCTTCTACAAGGAAGTCCTAATTCCAGCAGCATCTACCCTTTGGAATGTTCAGCTTTCAACCTCCCCTCCTCTGGCCCAATGCCTGTATTTATAATGTTCTAGAGGAAGTTAATCAGGTGCACCATCAATGGGATACTCCCCTCTTTGGATGGGGTAGCTCCTCTCTTGATGGGATAAGTTTCTCTTTCATAGGGATGCATGAACCATCTGGAGGCGCTCAATACACGTCAAACAATCTTCTAGAATGCTCTAGAAATGACCACAAGTAACTTTTTTAAGATGAAACTCGTGCCTTTTGACCTTTACAGGAGTATGCACCCATCCCTTGACTTACAGAGCATACAAGTACGCAGGTACAATGAGCTTGGGATGCGTACACGCAGGTAAGGTATAGAGAACCTGCGTACCCAGAGATAAACATGTTTTCTAATGACTTTCTCTCTTTCTTGAAGTTTGACATGGAGAGCAGAGGTATAAGGCTTGCCAAGGAGGATAGTATGACTGTTGATGGAGCCATACTAACTGTAGATAGTCATGGTGACAAATTTTAGTGTAACATTTCTTGCACAGCATTTTGGGGACAACCCCAGGAAAACAACACCCGAAATAGATCCAAAGCAGCAACAGGTGTATGATTACATAGAATCCTTGGAAAGAATAGCCATGGGTCCCAGCACTTCATCCACTCAACCTCACATAGCACAAGAAGCCCTAGTCCAATCATTGAAACAATAAATCTTTGAGTTGTTGGTTTTAAATCGACATATTAAAAATGAAAATGAAGCACTCGAAGAACAGAGCAGAATGGACAAGATCATCCATGAAAACACTATGCTACACCTAGGACTATGGCACAAAAAGAACAGAAATTGTTGAAGAAGAAATGCAAAATGATAAGTAGAGCACTGGTTAATCTTAAATTTAGATGCTTGATGAAGAAGCCCGAATGTTAGTAGCACGAAGAAAGAGAGGAAGAGGGCTAGATGTACTGGCAAAAGCTTCAGAACATATGGTTTGAAGGGGAGGTAGTCCAAATTTTGGTTGCATGAGGACATGCAACACCTTCACAGTGGGGGTATGTTGAGTCCCAAAACTGCATCTTTCCTACACCTTTTTCTAGCTTCTTTCCATTAATCTGAACCTCCTAAATCATCAGTATCATTGCATAATAGTTTTAAAAAGGGCATTTAAAGTGGTTTCTTGACTCTGTGTTTGTGTTGCTATTTGAACTAGATTTTTGTTTATAAGCTGCGGAATCTTGTCACTTTCCATAGCCAGCCCAACTTTCCGCAACTGTTTTGTCAAAGTCTATATTGTAGGTGTCTTCAAGCGAATTGAGCCACATGGGCAAGTTGCAACGGACGTGGACATGGACCGAGTCCTATTAGCTCAGTCGAATTCATCAGAAAAGGCCATAGTCAATGGTGGGCAAAAGGGTGGTCAACTCAAGAGTCCTATGGTGATAAAACTCTATTTTTCACCACGTGAAGCTTTACGTGGTAGTTCCTAGATCTCGGGGGACAAGTTAACACCTTTGGACTACTCCATGAACCGGATCCAACAGCCACCTTCCAAACATTGAATCCTCACAGCAGCCATAGTGCTAAATCTTGAGACGTGGTTGTTTACGTGTCTTGTATCAACACCAAATGTAGGAAAATAGTTATATTTTCCTTTGTTATAAATAATACGTTCTCATATGCATATTAGTTAGCTTTTTCATAATTTAATTTTGACTGAAAAGGAACCCACTGTGCCGTAACTTTATCACTGTGTTGTGACTACATTTTAATACATGAGAAGTTTCTTTTTTGAGCTCAATTGGTGGTTGATCGCTGACTGTCCGAGGATTGTGCAGAGGGCCCTTGCACTGGCCGAGGTATTGTTTATTACTGTAGAGTTTCATGTTTCATTTCTTTATGTTCTTATGCCATAATCATTCACTTGTATATATATCGCAGTTCTCATGGTGTTAACGCTTGATAGTTGTCCATAGTTTTTCACATTTTATATATTGTTAACTGATCAGTGCTTTTGTTTCAGATCACAATAGGCAGCCTGGGCAGCGCATAGTTTTCTAATGACTAATGACATGGAATCGTTCTTGTCCTTTTGCTGATTTTCATTCCCTTTAGTTTTTAGTTCTAGCATTGTGTTATTTATTTCAGTTCTGCTCATTTACTTTTCTGCAAGTTAGTTATTGAATTTCTCATGACATTCTCAGTTACCTCCTAAAGCCAGAGCGAGTCGAATGGTGAAGGATTGAAGTATGAAGTGTGTAGTTTGATATTAGTTTATTTTTCTACAAGTTAGTTATTGAATTTCTCATGACATTCTTACCTACTTCCTAAAGCCAGAGCGAGTCGAATGGTGAGGGATTGAAGTATGAAGTGTGTAGTTTGATATTAGTTTATTTTTCTACAAGTTAGTTATTGAATTGCTCATGACATTCTTAGTTACCTCCTAAAGCCAGAGCAAGTCGAATGGTGAGGGATTGAAGTATGAAGTGTGTATTTTGATATTAGTTTTATTTTCTGCAAATTAGATATCAGATTGCTCAAGTTGTTTATGATTACCTCCTAAAGCTAGAGCGAGTTGAATGGTGAGGGGTCATAATATGAGTTGATGTAATGTGATTTTAGTTTACTTTGCTTGCAATTCTTAGATTTCTTTGAGTTCAGTTTTTCTTATATTTTCATGGCAGCAAGGATAATGGGTTTCATGGTCACTGGTTCACCATTGTTTAATTAGAATAGTGGCACATTTTCACTCTCTTTTCAAGAATTAGTTTCATCATCGCATGTTTTTAGAAAGTTTGAAGTTTTGAAAATCATTTTAAAAGACATCATTGCCTTGAACATTTATATCATACTTGTCTTTTAGAATTTCCATCTCACATTAGGGAATTAACATAAATAAACCCAAAACAAAACAAAAACTCAAAAATGACAAAAAAATAGGAAATAGGTTATCTTGCACATATAGTGCGCTGCACTTCAACAGTTTACGACTCCTAGATTGACAATTGATACAACAATTTAGGACACTCTGAGTTGACCAAATAGTTATAAAGTGTGCAACAACCATAGGAGAGGACGCAGCTTGAGGGGTTCTAGAAGAGGCAAACCTATGATATATGAAGCAAAGGAGGAGAGACAATGAGGTGTCAATAAGTCCTGTTTGCAGCTCAGTCAGTGATACATGTGACAAAATAAGACTAAGATGATGAAGATGGAAAAGATTCAATAATAAAACACATCATGGGAGTTATATGCAAGAGCATCGACCGTCAACCCCAAACTAAAATTGGTTTTTAAGATGCTTCCAAAAAGAGCATCGTGGGACTTAAAAATTGAGGACACAATTTTGTTTACCTTCATGTAATTTTCATTAATTAGAAGCCTCTACAAGGCATACATGGCAGGAGGATGAGATTATTCATGGTTGTAATTGTTAGGGATGTATTTAATTTTAAATTGAGTAGTGTGTAACTATGTTAGTGCCAACGAGTACCATTGTAATATAAATTATGTGTGTCTATTTGGATGCTTATTCATTTTACCATATTCAATATTTTTTTTAGCCACGAGATTAATTTTTTAGGCCATAATCGAGGTGAAGGTATTTAGTGAGGTTCACCAACAAGTAAAGCACATGGGTCACACTGCCACTCTCTAGCTTATTAAATTTTCTTTTCTCAGATTTATTTACAAATTTTATTATATTTTTCTTAGTGAGAAGAGTAAAACTGAGTTACTATGTCCTATGGCCTAATGTGTGTTAAATGAAGGAAATTGGAGCAGTTTTGAGTTGAATTGAGTGCAAGGACTTGGAGTAGACAAGAATGAGAGATTATAGGAAGTGGTATACCTCCTTAACTACTCATATCATTCAATGATTCTCCCACTCTATCTCATCAGATAGTTGTCATTGGCAACGAAGCCAATTCCAGTCAACGAAGACTTATTCTTGTGTTAGGGAGCTTAGTATCCCTATTTTCTAGGGGGTTATTAGTAGCTCTAGTTTTGTGTAAATAAGAAAGCTAAGGGATTCATTAGGATTCAAAGTTTTGTTATAGCTAAGAGGCCATTATGTTGAAGAAAATTTGACTATTATTGTTATGATGTATTTGACATTTTTATGATAATGAAATTTTTTTTTTTTATCGAGCACTGAGTTGACTTAGAGGGTTGAAGCTCTTGGGTTAGGGCCCAACCCTAGAAGTAGAAGTTCCTCTCCTTTGCATTTGTATTCCTAGCTTAGAATGTTGATTTATTTCTAAAGTTTATTTATGTTTCTATTTAGCTTAGAAAGTTGATTAAGTTATTTCTTTTCCATGCTTTCATTAGCTTAAAGAGTGGATTAGTGTTACAGTCTAGTGATCAAAGATATACCATAAAATCTTGTGACAGTGACCTCCCTCTCATCTCGCTTATGGGATCATGATTAGGAGACCCCACTCTCACAACCCAAAAATAAAGTTTGTCATATATTCATTGCCTAGGTTAAGTGTCACTCTTAGCTATATAATTGTTTATGATTCCTTGGAAATATTTGCAGTTGTTAGCTTGTTTCTTAAGATTTTTCTAGCTTAGAAGGTAGTCCATTCCATAGATCTAGTCTCTAACAATAGTTAGGTCAGACTTTCTAAATTTGTCTCATTTTTTCCATGTTGACATGTAATAATTTGTACATGAAAAGAGAGACATGTTTTATTGCAGGGATTGTTAATCTGCAGGAAGCGACACTTCCAACCAAATCAACCTAGGTCTCCTCCTCCACCTTCTATTGATGCATACCAGTCATATTATGAACCTTTGTTTTCCATCCACCGTGAGAAAGTTTTCTTAGGAAAATCTAACCTTCTTGGAGTGATGGTATTAGCCTTGGGTGATGTTCACCTTCCCTACACCTTACACAACTTTCATGCACCCTTCCAACACTTCATGTCACCATTCATGTCCTCCAAAATATTTGATTCAACTTCTTGAAGTAGTACAAGACATCCTGTAGCAGTTTCCTATATCAAGCTTGTAGCTACATGTTTTGACCTTGTTTTCACCTAAAATGGTAGTATAGTGTAGTGTAGGAGTAGGATAACCCCTCAACTTAAACTCCATGACTAGAAGTGCCACCTAGACCAGCCTTTTCATTCATTTCACTCCTGCAAGGTCAAATAGCATTAGCTTTTATATTTCTGAATTTAGCAATTGGGACTTTTATCTATTCTACAACTATGAATGAGATAATTTATGCATGCCTATTTGGATTTTGAATTGATAGAACAAACTTCCTATTTTTAAGAAGTTCGAATAGCTAGATGATAAACTACAATGCCGACATAGTTTCCTTCCTGCAGGTGATTTGTGTCATTTCATAGCTAGATGATTTATATCATTTCATAGCATTGAAAAGTTAGCAACTTTCATTTCCTGAATTGACAAGCATTTACTTTTCCTACACTACAACTAGTTTTACATTCCACTGTCAGTAGTCAGACTCCCTTTACTCCAATAGAGGAATGGTCTGGAACCCTAATAATCAAGTGCCCCAATTGAGAAGTGACATGAGTAGAATGATGCATCTATTTTGTATATAGCACTGTCACCTCCAAGTTTGTACGAAACCCTGGGTTGACAAAGTAAACTTGGTAGCCCTAGGATTTGTAGCATTCTTTCTGCAATAGTGAGGCTCAACACGTTTTGGCATCATTGACGTAGAGGTGTCTATGTAGATGTAATTTGTGCTTTTATTTCTATTTTTTATTTGTTAGATAGATGTTACTCTTTCTTTTCTTTTTGTCTTGCATTTGGTTTTGGAAAAAACTCATAAAAACATAAAAAAAAACAAATTATTTCATGCCTCGTAGGAGTAGGGACACTTTAGAGAAATTATTTCCAAATACCCTCACACCATCAAATAGTGAACCTTCCCTCTTCTTCAGTGATTGTCAGTTTCCCTCTCTAGCTACATGAGAGTTAGAGGACACCTTAGGAGAACAACCTGAAATATTTGAAGAGACTATTGGGTAAAAACAAGAAGAGACCATTCCACACACATACACCATGGCTAAAAATAGAAATCAAGGTGATTTTCCCATCAGAGAGACTAATGGAGATATAAGGATGAAAAAAATAGTCCCTGTGTCCTTCCTCACTTCCATGGCCTAACCTCAGAGGACCTTGATACGTTCTTGTTTTAGTTTTCTTCCATCTGCATGACCTATGATTATACCTCTGATGACTATAAGTTGAATTTATTCCCATCCACCCTCAAGGATGCAGCCTTGTGTTGGTTCATAGGTCTACCTGGGGATATCATCACTACCTACTCTCAAATGCAACAATCATTTAACAACAAGTATAGGTACTATTGTAGGTCCAAACACACCAAAGATGAAATCTTTAGAATGACCCTAGGACTTGATGAATCCCTAGAGGATTATGAGGAAAGGTTCCAACTTAGTTACAAAAGGGCTAAATGCACCCTTGATCCTAAATCAGTCAAGCTAGTCCTTCTTAGAGGAATCAGGGAGGACATACTGGAAACCATAAACATGCTGTCTAGAGGGGACATTTATTAGCTAGCCTACAATGATATCAAGGTAATGTTCAGAAACCATTGTAGGGCTGCTAGAAAGAAGGGTAGTGCTAGTCAAGCTTTGGCCAATTCCTCTTCCTCCAACACATCTATCAAAAGTGAAATTGGAACAATGGTGGAGGACTTTAAAAGTGAATTTTTTCACACCTTTTCTTTGAAAATGAGCACTATATAGATCAAGAGGAAATAGGAGGAAGCAGAGAGATCCTTAGCTATAGTTTTCCCTAAATGCACTTGGAGGCATCCCATAAATGAATGTCCACTACATGTTATATAGGTATGCTCAGTCTGGGAGGAAAACCATTCCATAGATAAGTGTCCTTCTATGCTTGGATTGAAGGTTGTATACCAAGGGGCTGAATGTGGGGATGAAAAAATCTGTTATATAAACCAAAGGATGCCTTGAGGACCTTAGCCATACTAGCTGAGCATGCAAGGCGCATCTTATTCCTATTACAATCCCAAGCAGAATGCACTCCTTCCCCCTTGGTGTTCTCTTGCTCACCCTTCATGGTCCACACCTTCTCCTTGGTCTTATGCACCTCAATATCCTTCCCAACCTACAAATCAATCATTTTAGCTATATGCTTCTCCACATCCTCAGTGGAATACCCCATCACAAGGTTGGAGGCCTCAATTAAACCAACCTCCTTCTTTGTTGCCTCCACCTCCATGTCAACCACAACTAATTCATCCTACTCCACCCAAGCAACCTCAGATTCCTATGCAACCAAATCCAAACCTAAATAACAAGAAGACACAACATGTTTATAGTGGGGATACACCTTACCATGCATATGTTGTGGAGATTCAAGAAATTCACCTCATGTCTAGAACTACCATATAAACAACCTCCATCTCCACCTAAGGAGCTTGAAGAGGAAAAGTAAGAGAGTGTTCCTAAATCCAATCCACCTCCTTTTCCTGAAAGATTGATCCATCCTAACTAGTAAACCTCATAAGGGACTAAACTTCTGGGAGAATTGAAAAATTGCTTTGTGAAAATGCTACTCCTCTAAGCCATCATGGATGTCCCCATACACAACAAGATAATCAAGGAGAAATAATTCTCCTGGGAGGAGAAATAAAGACACCCCTACCATCAGTGTCATTGGTTAGTTGTCTGACCTGATGTTGGGGACAGTAATTTTCCCAAAGTATCTAGACCATGGAAATCCTATGGTAGATGTTCACATCGATGGTATCATTGTCCCTCACACATTGATTGATCTCAGGGCTTCCATCAATGTCATGACTAAGGAGACCATGCTCAAACTAAATCTCTAAGGATCCTTAAGAAATACCATAACAGTAATGTAACTTGGAAACAGGTCCATAGTAGCTCCTGAGGGAGTTGTTGAGGATGTAATGGTATCTATTGATTCCAGGGAGTATCCTATGGAATTCTTAGTTCTCCATCCCAAGACCCAATTCAACGGTTATCCTCTCATCCTTGGACCACCATGACTAGCCACTAATGATGCTTACATAAGTTGTAGAGATGGGAACATGACCGTTAAGAATGGGCATTTGTCAAAAAATTTGGTCTTGTACACTCCTACTCAACCATCCCTAGAGAATGACATGTCCTTGTGGTTGGAAGAGGAAGATGAATATGAACTATATCATACTAAATCCTATCCAATCAGTACCCTATATGATATTATACGATGGGGGTAACATGATGAAGATAACCTCATTGATCAAAGCCTCCAAACCCAACACCCCAACACCATGCCTATTGATGAGCTAATGAAGGAATCTGAAGATAACCCTTGGAATAATTTATGCCTAGTTAACCTTAGTCCTGCTCATGTCAAAATGGTAGAATTCTTTAAATCTAAAACATTGAAAATCAACCCCTCTCTCTCATTCAACCAAGAAGAAAAGTTGTGAAACATTCGAAGAGAGCACTTGGATGCTTTTGCCTAGATCTATATGGAAATGAAGGAAGTGCATCCTTCAGTGTGTACTCACCACATGTAGATCAAGTAAGGATGCAAACCAGTGTGCCAAACTTAGAGGAGAATAAGCCAAGCCCTCAAAGACATAGTGAAAAAGGATTTGTAGAGATTATTGGATGCAGGGTTCATTTACCCCATCTCAGATAGTGAGTGGGTTTCCCCTCTATTTTTTGTCTCAAAGAAGAATGTAAAATGGAGGATCTATGTGGATTACAGAGATTTAAACAAGGCCACCAAAAAAGACAATTTTCCTCTACCTTTCATTGAACAAGACTTGGATAACCTTGTAGGGAAGAAGTTATTCTCTTTCCAAGATGGATTCAGTGGTTATAATCAGACCTGGATCAGCCCAGTGGACCAATATAAAACCACCTTCATATGTCGTTTGGTTACTTTTTCTTATAGGGTCCTTCATTTTGGATTATGTAATGAACCTGCCACTTTTCAAAGGGCAATGATGAGCATCTTTGCTAAGCTAGTCCATGACTCTATGGAAATCTATATGGATTATTTCACTCCCTATGGGTGTGACTTCTTGGAGGCTCTCTCTAACTTGGGGAAATTACTAAAGAAGTTCATTGAAATGAACTTATTAATTAGCCTTGAGAAGTGTCAATTCTTGATGAATCCAGGGACTATTTTGGGTCATTCAATATCACATAACGGAATGCAAGTGGACCAAAATAAAATTTCAATTATAAAAAGGGTACCTACTCCTCAAAAGTAGAGGGATGTTAGGAGTTTCTTCAACTTAGCTAGATACTATAAGAGGTTGATCAAGGACTTCTGCAAAGTAGCCTCACCATTTTTTGGACTGCTGGCTAAGGACTCTAAATTTTGTTGGTCAGATAGTTGCCAAGAGGCCCTATAAATAATGAAGGACAAGTTGATGATGAGGTTCATCAATGGGTAAATTATATGGAACCTAATACCCCTCCAGCTTACTAAAATCAACTTTTCTCATCATTATTTACATGTTTTAAGTATGTTTTTCTTAATGAGGAGAGTAAAGATGAGATGTCATATCTAGTGATCTAATGTGCATTAGTTTCAGGTTTTGGAGAAAATTTGGCTAATTAAAGTGCAGGAACTCGAATGGAGACAAGCAAGAGGGATTCTAGGAGACATTATCTCCCTCCTTAACTCATCACTCACTCGAAAATTCCTCAATCAAATCTCATCAGCTCGGAGTTGCAAGCAATTGAGTCATGAAGTTCATTGGAAGCCAAGCCAGTGATAGTTGAAGACCATTTTATCTCGATATTGAAGCCAAGCCCCCCAAAATTGAAGGAATTTGTTGGTAACTTCAATTTTATAATTCAAGAGGCCTAGGGCCTCATTAGTATTTGGATTTTTTGTTCAAGATAGCTAAGCAGTTTTCGAGTTGAAGCATTGTAACCAAGAACTCTTATGTATTTATGATTTCTTTAATGAAAATGAGCATAATTCCCTTGACCCAACACTGAGCTGACTTAGAGGGCTGAAGCTTTTGGGTTAGGGCCCAACCTTAGTAGCAGATATTCCTATTATTGTACATGTATGCTTAGGTTACCTCATAGTTAGTTGTTAAACTGATTTTGGTATTGTTAATTTGCAAGTATTGGTAGATTTGATTAGTCTTCTTCCACTTTTGAATAGTTTGGATAGTAGCATTGTAGTGATAAGAATATATTCCAAAAATACTGTCAGAAAGTGGTTTTCACCTCATTTCTCCCTTTTATGGATCATGGTTTGAGGAACACTTCTCATGCAGCGCAAAAGGACAGAATTCGTACTTTTTGGGTAATCTAGGGTTTCCTTGCTAATTAGGTCATTATCTTGCAGTTTCATAGATAAGTTGCAATTGGTATTTTTTGATCTCTTAATTTTTACACTAATATCATCTTTCTTTCATATTAGCTCCAATCATTTCCATGCATGAGCTTAGAAAGTAAATGGTGATAACTCTATTTTCTTTTACTTCAATACACCTTTCTTGCTTTTTATGAGTTTATATGTGAATTCCAAGCGTGATGTTTTTTGTTGTAGGAGTTTATAAATTGTAGGGAGACCTCATCTCATCAGCTTCAGCCAAGGCATATCAACCCATGATTGCTAAAAGTCACTAAGGTCTCAATTCAAATTCTTGTCTTATGAGGAAAACTTGCCATCTTCATTGACAAAATTCAACCATCTTAAGCTTTGGCTTGAGTTCTAAGTAAGTGCCTATCACTCCCATGCAATATTCCCTCCTTATTCACCTTTTCCAATCTCCACACCACCTTCTAGACCACTTTCTAAGCTTTGGGGTTGTTCTTGTAGTAAAACAAGGGATCTTATAAGTGAACTAGTACTTCTTGTAGGCATCTTGTAGGAAAACCTGTAGTAGCCCGTTTTGAGCCAGAATTGAGAAAAATCATCACTGAAAACCTAAATTAGGTCCCTACTTGCCCTACAGGTCATTTGAACCATTATACTCCTTTACCTTCACACCTATCTCCCCTGCCAAAGGACCAAGCAAGATTAGCATTTACATTTTTCAAGCAAAAAGATAAAAAGGAAAAGAGTTCTTTTACATTTGTTCTTACACACAACAGTTAACACTTTTTAGATCAGATTTCATGCTTAGAGTAGTTAAAATATCACATTTGTTAAAATAGGGTTCTTATGCAAGAGAAGTAGGTTAGCAAGTAGATCAAGGATTTTATGTTGTTTTGCAAGCATTTCTTTCAGTATTTCCTTCATGCAATAGACAACATTTATTTTCTTCCAATTAGGGTAAATCTCCCTTCCCCAAATTGGTAATCAAACTTCTTCTAGTCAATAGAAGGTTGGTTTGAGAAACCCTAGTGGTATATTTCCCCATCTCAATAGTGACAAAGAGTAGACCAATTCTATCTATTTGTGTATACAGCACTATCACCTCCAAGTTTGTACGAACCCTGAGTTGATGAAGTAAAGTTGGTAGCCCCAGGAGTTCCAGCATCCTTGCTACAAAACTGGTGCTTATCACTTTTTGGCATCATTTCTAGGGAGGTGTCTTTGTAGATGTGATTTCTTTTTTATTTCTTCCTTTTTCTTATCTGTTTCATTCTTTAATTAGATCCAATTAGTAAATAGTTACAATTCAGTTTTGTTTTCTTTAAATTTTGCAAGTAGTTTAAAACTTGAAAAGAAAAAAGCACTCCTTTCATGCCTCATAGGAACAGGCATAACTTAGGATAATTTATACCAAATATTGCACCAATTCAAACAACCAACCATCCCTCTTCTTCGGTTGTTGTGAGTTAGAGGACCGCTTAGCTGAACAACCAGAGATTTTTGAGGAGCCTATAGGGGAAGAAGAAGAAACCATTCCAACTAACACAATGGATGAAAATAGAAATGAAAGGGGAGATAGGGAAAGAATTGAGGGTGATTTTTCCATCAGAGAAACTAATGGGGATGCGAAGATGAACAGAATCCCCTCTACTCCTCCTCACTTCCATGGCCTGACCTTAGAAGATCCAGATACATTTTTGTTTGAAATTGCTATCATATACAAAACTTATGATTACACCTTTGATGATCATAAGTTGAAATTATTCCCATCCAATCTCAAGGATGCAACCCTATGCTGGTTCACAGGTTTACCTAGGGATAGTGTCACCACTTAGGCTTAGATGCAACAAGCTTTCAACAATAAGTATAGGGACTACTGGAGGTCCAAAGATACCAAAGAGGAAATTTTTAGAATTACCTTAGGACATGAGGAGTCCTTAGAATATTATGAGGAAATATTCTAGCTCAGTTATAAAATGGTCAAGTGCACACTTGATCCTGAGTCTCTTAAGTTATTCCTTCTCAGGGGGATCAGAGAAGACCTTCTAGAAACCCTCAACCTAGTGTCAAGAGGGGACATATACCAATTATCCTATGATGATATCAAGACAGTTTTCAAGAATCATTATAGGGAACCTACAAAAAAGGGTAGGGGTAGCCAAGTAGTGGCTAGTTCATCCTCTTCGAAAACATCCATAAAAAGTGAAATTGGGAACATGGTGGAAGAATTTAAGAGTGAAATTCTGTAGAACCTTGCTCTGCAAATAGACACTATGAAAATCAAATGGAAAAAGGAGGAAGTAGAGAGAGCATTAGCCACTTCTACCCTAGATGCACAAGAAGGAACGCTAGGAATGAATGTCCATTGAACCTTATAGAAATTTGCTTGGTCTGTGACGAGAACCACTCCATGGACAAGTTCCCTTCTCTTCTTGGACTAAAAGTTGTGTATCAGGGAACCAAATGGGTGATTGAACAACTCTGCTACATTAATCAAAGGAGGCGTCATGGACCTAGACCATACCGATAGAGCATGGAAGGGTCATCCTATTCCTATTAAAACCCTAATCAAAACACATACATTCCCCCTTGGTGCCCCCAACTCATTCTTCTTTGGTTACACCTTCTCCCTGGTCTTTTTTCCCCAATACCATTCATAATTGGCTAACTAGCCATTTCATCCATATACTTCTCCACAACCTCAGTGGAATGCACCACCCGAGGGATGGAGGTCCCTATACAACCAAGCTCAAGCTTTATTGCCTTCACCTCTATATCAACCACAACTCCTACACCATACTCCACCTAAAAAACCTCATATGCCTACCCAAATAAATCGGAGCCTGAACAATAGACAGGCACAACATGTTTATAGTGGTGAAGCATCCTACCCTCCCTACGTTGTGGAAATTCATGAAATTAACCTTATATCTAGGAGATTGCTCCCAGATAACCAACCTCCATCTCCATCTCGAGAGAGTGAGGATGAAAGAGAGGAAAGTGTGCCTAGAATGAATTAACCCTCCTTTCCTAAAAGGTTAACCCATCTAGTCTAGCACACCCTAGAAGAAACAGAACTTCTGGGTGAGTTGAAAAATCAGTGTGTTAAAATCCCGCTTCTAGAAGCTATCAAAGATGTCTCCATTTACAACAAGCTTATCAAAGAGAAGTGTTGAAAACATACAGGGAGGGGGAAAGAGACATCCTTACCATTAATTTCATTGGACAATTGTCTGACTTAATGTTGGGGTGGGTAAATTTCTCGAAGTATTTAGATCCTAGGAGCCATGTAGTAGATTTAAACATCGATGGCACCATTTTCCCCCATACCTTGCTTGATATTAGGGCTGCCATCAATGTAATTACTAAGGACACTATGCTCAAATTGAATCTTCAAGGATCATTAAGGAATACCACAACAGTATTACAGCTTACATACTAATCCACAATAGCCCTTGAGGAGATTGTTGAGGATGTGATGGTCTCCATTGATTCCTGGGAATACCCTATGGACTTCTTATTTGTCCAACCTAAGACAAAATTCAATGGTTATGCTCTCATCCTCGGGAGGCCTTGGTTATCCATTATCGATGCCTACATAAGTTGCAGGGTTGGAAATATGACTATCAAAAATCGACATCTATCCAAGCAGTTGGTCATGTACCTTCCTACTCATCCATCTCTAGAACATGACTTACCTTTATGGCTAGAAGACGAGGAAGAAGATGAAGTCTAATCCTCCCAAATCTCTACTCTAGAAACTACCATAGGAAGAGGACAACCTAATGAAGATGATTTGATTGAACACATCCTCCAAAATCAAACTCCTAACACCATGTCTCTGGAGGAAGTAGTGAAGGAAGCAAATGACAACCATCAAATTGGTTTATGCTTAGCTAGCTCAAACCCTACTAGTGTCAAGACAATAGAATTAAGCCCTGAAAGAGCGTTGAAAATCAACTCCTCTCTCTCTATACATCGAGAATAAGGGTTATGTAACATGCTAAGAGAGAATTTGTATGTCTTTACTTGGAATTACAAAGAAATTAAGGGAGTGCACCCCTCAGTGTGTACTCACCACATTTACATTAGGGAAGGTTGTAAACTAGTCCGACAACCCCAAAGGAGAATGAATCCAACCCTTAAGGATATAGTTAAAGAAGAGCTCCAGAAGCTATTGGATGTAGGATTCATTAACCCTATCTCAAAAAGTGAGTGGGTGTCTGCTCTATTGTTGGTTCCCAAGAAAAATGGAAATTGGAGGATTTGTGTCAACTACTGAGAGCTAAATAAAGCCACAAAGAAGGACCATTTTCATCTACCTTTCATTGACCAAGTGTTATATGGTCTAGTAGGAAAGGAGTTCTTCTCTTTCCTGGATGGATTCAGTAGTTACAATCAAATCCGGATGAGCCCAGAGGAAAAGGATAAAACCACCTTCACCTATCTTTGGGGTAACTTCGTTTATAGGGTCCTTTGTTTTGGTCTATGCAATGCCCCTGCTACTTTCCAGAGAGCAGTCATGAGTATCTTTGTAGAGCTAGCCCATGATGCAGTAGGAATTTCTATGGATGATTTCACACCCTATGGGTGTGATTTCTAGGAGGCTCTCTCTAACTTTGGAAAGGTGTTAAACAAGTTCATTGAAATTAACTTATCCCTTAGTCCCAAAAAAATTTATTTCTATTGTCTCCAGGGACTATTCTAGGTCACTCAATATCCTAGGACGGATTACATGTAGACCCAAACAACATAGCCATCATGAAAAGCATCCCAACTCCACAGAAGAAGAGTGATGTCAGAAGTTTCTTAGGGTTAGCCAGATACTATAGGATATTTATAAAATATTTTAGCAAGTTAACTTCTCCCTTATTTGGGTTATTGGCCAAACACTCTGAATTAGAGTGATGTCAGAAGTTTCTTAGGGTTAGCCAGATACTATAGGATATTTATAAAATATTTTAGCAAGTTAACTTCTCCCTTATTTGGGTTATTGGCCAAACACTCTGAATTTGTATGGTTAGAAAGCTGCCAAGAAGCCCTGGATACCCTAAAGGACAAGTTGGCTACTGCACTTATTCTTTGAGGCCCAAATTGGGCTCTTCCTTTCCATATTCATGTTGATGCCTCTCATGAAGCTACAAGAGAAGCTCTAGGACAAATAGATGAAAAGCTACCTTATGCCATTTACTTCATCAGTAAGAATCTACTGAAAGCAGAGTTAAACTACATAGAAACTAAAAAAGAGCTCCTAGTTGTTGTACATTCATTGAATAAATTTAGACATTACATTACTAGTTACTAGATATTTGTACAGACCGACCATGCTACAATTAAATACTTGATGAACAAACCTGATGTAAATGCCTGAATTATTATATGGTTACTTTTATTGCAACAATTTGGTTTAAGTATTATTGATAAGCCTTACAAGGAGAATGAAGCTACAAATTTTTTATCCAACTTGAATTTTCCTGCAGGGGAGGAATGAATGGTTGATGATAAGATATGAGATGAACGTTTATTTTCAATTTCAGTTCTCTCTCCATAGTTTACTGACATATCAAACTATATGATATATGCACAATTCCCTCCAAGGAAAATAGCAAAAACATAAGAAAAAGAAGTCCATTCACTTGCATTGGGTTCAATCTCTTCAAGCTAGGTTCGGATCAAATTATGAGATGATGTGTCAGGGAGGAGGAATTCTTCAACATCCTTTTGGCCTATTATAATGCACCTTGTGAAGGCCACTTTGTAGCCAAAAGGACAACATTGAAGGTATTACAAGATGGATATCACTAACCCACTCTTCACCAAGATGTAAAAAGGTATACCAGCGAGTTTGATCAGTGCCAAAGGATGGTGAAGCCTACTCCCGGGGATGAAATGCCCCTAGAACCTCAAGTGTCTTTCGAGCCATTTGAAAAGTGGGGCATGGATTTCATCGGGCCCATTGACCCTCCATCAAGACAAAAGAAGTACATCATTGTGTGCACCGACTACTTAAGAAAATGGGTTGAAGCCAAAGTTATCAAGGTAGAAACAAAAGAAAAGGTGGCTGAATTCTTGAGGGAAAATGTATTTTATAAATTTTGAATACCCTTTAGAATTGGTCACTAATAAAGGCAGTCAATTTACATCTCACATGATTGAAAATATGTTAAGCCAACATAAGATCAAGGACAGAAAATCCACTCCTTACCACCAACAAGCTAATGGGCAAGTGGAAGTAACTAATTGAGCAATGGAAGTCATTCTGACAAAGGTGATTAGTAGTAGAAGAAAGTATTGGGAAGATAGACTGGTGTAGTCCACCTCAATCTACAATACTACCCAGAAGAGCACCATTGGATTCACTCCTTATGAGCTGGCCTATGGGAAGAAATCCCTGCTATCCATTAAATTTGAATACAACACCTTAAGGATGTCAACCCAAGTGCATCTAGATATCACAAGAATACAACTGGAAATATTGCTCTAGCTAAATGGGTTAGTTAAATTTAGGCTGCAAGCCCTCCTCCACATAAAAGTGACTCAAGTACAAAGGAAAATTTGGCATGACAAAAATATCAAGGGCAAACAGTTTCAAGCAGGCGACTGGGCCTTGTTGTATGATTCCTAGTACAAATATTTCAAAGGAATGTTAATGACCAGATGGTTGGGACCATATGTGATAGAAAAGTGCCATGACAATGGCACTGTTCAGGTAAGAACCATCAATGCAAAAGGTATCCCTTTTCTTGTCAATGGGTACAAGTTAAAGGTCTACAATAAGCCCTTAACAAGGCACGAATTCATCAGTAGTGTTAGCAAGGAAATGATGGTGATTGGAGAAGTCTTAGCTTTCACCTCACCAAGTTCTTGAGAAAAAATTAATAATAATAATAAAAGGACCTACATGAAAACCTCCATGAGGCACCTGAGTCCAACTTTTGGGCTGAAAACCTCTTGAGGCAGCTCAAGAGTATTAAAAAAAAAGAGAAAAAAATAAAAGGTGCCCATAGTAGAAAACAAGGATGAAAACCTCCTTTGAGTCAACGTAGTTGTATTTTCAAAGAAAAAAGAAAAAAAAGAAGAAAAGGAAAAAATGAAAAAAGAGAAAGACATACAAAAGAATAACAATTCTCTTTTTGTAGGTTTGTAAGAGGATGGTGTGCACATACTACAGAGGACAATAGGCCCTACCACAAGCCATGTGTTCCTTCATCCATCTCATCTCCTCCATATTCCCCATTATCTTCCATCCATACTCCACTCCAGATGCCAATTCCAAGCAACTTTATGCTTTCTACAGGATTCCTTGTAATACTACAGGACTCTCCTGTAGGTTTTACATGAGGCCTTGAAAAGTTTAGTAATGGTATTCCATTGGAAAAATGGTGAGACAAACCTGTTTTTGGGTTATGAAAAGATCCATTGACCTCACCATACCTCATCCGCGCCCTCCATGAACATTTAACCACTGTATCCATCGAAGAAATCAAGTTAGAATAATAATAATAATAATAACACACCAAAAATATACATGCCACAACAACATAACTCATCTTCCAATCATTCCCACATCCTCACTCACTCAAATTCCCATTCAACTTTAGAATCAGAGAAGAGATGAAAATTTTCAAGAAAAAGGTAGGTACAGGGCATCCTGTAGGAATTCCTGTAGAAACCTATTCCATAAAAAACACCACAACAACTCCAATCCACCTTTAGCAAAAGGATAACAGTGACGAGGAAGCTCCTTCGGAGCTCAGCAGCAACAAAATATAGCACCTGTACATCATCAAGGGAGAAACTCATCAACAAAAGGAAGAAACACACAATTGAAGAATATTCAATAGGATCAATGAACAATGAATTAGCACCATTCTCCCACATGCATCAATGAAGCGAAGGACCAACAGGTGCGTCATCTCACCAATACTCCCTCATATGTATGAATATGATTAAACTATAGGAATGAGGCAGGAAGTTGATTTTATAAGTAAAGGTGGCCAGTTAACTTGGCCGCCCTCGATCACATAATGAGAATAAAAATGGTTATTCAAGTCCACATGTGGCAAGGTCACATCCAAACAAGGGGAATGAATAGAAAAGTTGTCAAGTTACAGAGAATGAAAGTGGGAGATGATTACGAGGAAAGGTGATGTCATGAACTGGTAGTGGGACCAACACTCTGAAAGTAGGTATTTGTACTCGGCCATCTAGCACATCACCGAACGAAATCATCCACAAATAGAAATAATCACTAACACCCATCCGAAGTGTTAGTATTTTGAAAAGTTGAAGGTAGAGGCAATTTTGAGGAGTCATTGAAGAACGTTTCTCTTGGCATCCCTACAATGGAAACCTATAGGAAATAGTCAACATCTACAACAAATGAGAGTACCTATAGGAAACTATAGGAAGAATGAAAATTACCACACAGAGTTTCAAGAGGACACCGAGGAGCGTTGATTCAATATTTCCCATCACCAGAGAGTAGGAAAGGGAAGTAGGTGCCATACCTTCTGTGTTTTTCAATTAAAACAATGAAATCCTTCTTTCTTCTAAGTATTTTCTATAAATTATGCATAAAGGTAGAGAGAATTATGTGAAGGTTAGTGAAGGATAAAGTATGAAACCTCATCACCTACCAGAGTTTTTAACCTATAGCCACACAAACCTCCCTCAAACAAGAATTTCCAAAAAATATGATAGGAGGTTTCAACAAAGAGAGCCCACCAACATAGCCAAAATACACCAGCACCCTACTATGGTAGAAATATCTACAATGCGTCAATGGATGGGATTCTTTGAGCTACTAAGGGGATACGATGATGATGTGGTCTAGAGAATTTGCAATGTCACTCATACCTCTCACTAGAGCCAGTTCGACTACTGTAGTGAAGGGTTTATTAGTAGAAATTACCCCTAAGAGTATTAGTAGGATAACTACACTCCCACTAGGATTGAAATGGATAAAAGAGGACAAAACTTACAACACCCTTGCAAAGACAAGTTCTTTCTTGGAGGGAGAAGAACCAATTGAAGACAAAAATGGGGTTAGAAGGGAAAGCATTCCATATCCATAGAATGATGTGAGTTACCACATCATCGAGTATATTTCTTGTGAAGTTAGATACAATGTAGTGTATGGATACCACTTTAGACTTCTCCATGAGCTAAGATTTGGACAAGGGACACCTCTTCATGACAGACTTAGTATACCTTATTTTCTATTACAATCAATGATACACATGAGCATCAAGGTACAAGAGGGAAAACATCAGCATCTAGCACATCATGGGTTGATCAAACTCATAATTGAAGATGCCCTACACAATTTAATAATCCCTATTGCATGGTCAACATTTACAGACATGCAGGAAGAAGGATAAATTCGAGCCATTGAGTATGACATAAGCGCTACTGCTAGTGAGGGAGAAGAAGAAATAGACGATGACAAGGAAGAACAAATAGCGGATGACAAGGAAGAAGAAACAAGATATGACAAAGAGGAAGAAATAGAGAATGGACAGGAACAAGACAAAGAGGAAGGAGAAGAAGATGAAGTATAGAAGAATGAACAAAATTGTGAAACACATAGCAGGGAAGAAGAAGAATCACCAAGGGTGCCTCCATAGCCTACAACGAAGGAGGAAACAACTTCTCTAACTACCCTAAGTACACCTATCAAATCAAAGGGGAAGAGACAAAGGAAAAATCCACTTTACTTGAGGACAAGGAAGAGAACCAAGATTAGACAAGGGAGACCTCAAACCCCTACCAATACTCCAATTGTCATAGAGGAATCCCCAAAACAATAAGAGAAGGAAGTCCCTCTAGGGAAGAAGGAAGGAGAAGGAACATCAAAATAAGCTTCTCCCAAGTCTCCAGTCACCTATGTTAGGAGACTTGTCACCAAGTTAGCCTCAACAAAAGGAAAAGGTCTCCTACAGGAGACACAGTCAAACCTACAGGAAGCAGAAACAAGCCTATAGGAAATTGTATCAAATCTATAAGAAACATAGAAAATAGATCAGGAAAGGATGCAAGGGAAAACAAAAGGAAAAGAGCAAGGAACTACTCAAGAAAAAATAGAGGAAGAGGCCCAGGAACTGAAGGAACCTAGCCCATAGCCAAACCTTATCTCCTACTATGGATTCGTTGAAGGAGGTAGGGTGATACCACAAAACTTTTCCATTCCTCTCTTCTTTGAACTTGAAAAAGAGAGGGAAAGGACACATAGGTGGATGCAAATTTCTAAATCAAGAGGGGTAGATGATGTAGGCCACATGAAAGAGAAGATGCTAGAAATGGGCAGAGAATTAAGTAGCATAAGAAATAGGGAAACAATAATGAAATCTTAGTTAGAGAATGAGAACACATCTCTAAGAAAGAAACTACAGGAAAGGAAAGGCCAACTGCAAACTATGCAACTTTATCCATGGAGTCACTTCAATGCAAGATGCTAGCAAAGTCAGATGCCTTATACCTCAAAGAACAATGGCTATAGTTTCAAATAAAAATCCTAGCACAAAGAGGAACTATGCCTTTCCAAGACTAGAGGAAATTCATTGACCTCTGTGATCAAAACACCCTGGAGGATAGAGCAAAGATATATGCATTCTACCTACACAATTTAGCTCTGACAGATTTAAACATGTGGGACCCAAATTAAAAGCTAGGGGACTTACAACTAATGGACTTGGCATCTTGGATGAGTCATGAGGAAACCAAAGATACATAAATGAAAAGGGTGTTGGAAATATAAGAAGCATAACCCCTTTTCATTAGAGTAGGACAATCTAACCCAATGACTGCCATTAACACTCACAACCTTATTCCAAATGATCCCAAGCTTGCACCAAGATACTTTGTTGTACAAGAATAGGAAGTCACTCATTCTAAAGACATGCTAAGATTGCCAGGACATGAAAACTAGAAAGCCTACAAAAGGAGATGGAACACCTTACCCTATAGCCTAAAGATCAAAAAATATCATTCTCCTGATAGAATGAAGAATGCACTAGAGAGAGTCCCAATATATAACAAAACATTACAAAGACTCAAGGTAAACGGGATTGGATGAAAACTCAACCCACCATTTCCTTTAGGTATGTTATAATGGAGAAAGGAAGAAGAAGAAAGAATGTAGTGGGAAGAAATAGAGAGGAATGCAGGGCTTTATCCATAAGAAGAGGAGACTACAACAGAAGCCTAGAGTGTGAGGAAGGCCATCAAAGTAATGAAAGACATGGTTAGAGATTGAGTTGCTCAGACAATGAGCAACATTTTCAGTAGGGGTGATGATGACGCTCATTAATGAGTAAATTACATGGACCTTAATACACCTCCAACTTACTAAAATCAACTTTTCTCGTCATTCTTTACATGTTTTAATTATGTTTTTCTTAATGAGTAGAGTAAAGATGAGATGTCATGTCTACTGGTCTAATGTGCATTAATTGCAGGTTTTGGAGCAAAGTTTGGCTAATTTAAGTGCGGGAAATTGAATGGAGACAAGCAGGAGGGATTGTAGGAGACAGGATCTCCCTTCTTAACTCCTTACTCACTCAAAAATTCCTTAATAAAATCTCATCAGCTCAGAGTTGCAAGAAGCCGAGTCATGAAGTTCATTGAAAGCCAAGCGAGTGACAGCTGAAGACCAATTGATCTTAATATTGGAGCTAAGCCTCCAGAAATTTAATGAATTTGTTGGTAACTTCAATTGTATAAATCAAGAGGCCTAGGGCCTCATTAGGATTCATATTTTTTGTTCAAGGTAGCTACGTAGTTTTCGAGTTGAGGCAATGTAACCAAGCACTCTTATGTATTTCTGATTTATTTAATGAAAATGAGTAGCATTCCCTTGATTCGGCACTAAGTTGACTTAGAGGGATGAAGCTCTTGAATTAGGGCCCAACCCTAGGGTTTCTCTTATTGCAAATGTATGCTTAGGTTATCTCATATTTAGTTGTTAAAATTATTTTGATATTGTTAATTTGCAAGTATTGATAGATTTGATTAGTTTGCTTCCATTTGTGAATAGTTTTGATGATAGCATTCTAGCGATAAGAATATATTCCAAAAAGGCTGATAGCGAGTGGTTTTCACCTCATTTCTCCCTGTCAGGTATCATCGTTTGAGGAACACTTCTCATGCATCCCAAAAAGACAGAATTCTTTATTTTTGTGTAATCTAGGGTTTTCTTGCTAATTAGGTCATTATCTTGTAGTTTCATAGATAAGTTGCAATTGGTATTTTATGATCTCTTAAGTTTTGCACTGATCTCATCTCACTTTCATATTGGTTGCAAGAATTTTGATGTATGTGTTTAGCAAGTAAATGGTGATAACTCTGTTTTCTTTTACTTGAATACACCTTTCTTGCTTTTGATAAGTTTATATATGAATTCAAAGCATGATTTCTATTGTTGAAGGAGTTTATAAATATAGGGATACCTCATCTCATGACCCTCATCCAAGCCATATCCACCCATGATTGCAAAAAGTCACTAAGCTGTCAATTCGAATTCTTGTCTTATGAGGAAAGCTTGCCATCTCCGTTGAGAAAATACAACCATCTTAAGGATTTGGATTGAGTTCTAAGTAAGTGTCTATCACTCCCATGCCTTATTCCATCCTTATTCACCTTTTCCAAGCTCCACCCGACCTTCTAGGCCACTCCCTAAGCTTTTGGCCTATTCCTGTAGTAAAATAGGGATCTTGTATGTGAACTAGTACTTCCCGTAGACATCCTGTAGGAAAGCCTGTAGTAGTATGTTTTGAGCCCGAATTGAGAAAAATCATCACTAAAATCCTAGATTAGGTCCCTACTTGCCCTCCAAGTCATATGAACCATTATACACCTTTTCCTTCACACGTGTCTCCCCTAGAAAAGAACAAATCAAGATTAGCATTTACATTTTTCATGCAAAAAGATAAAAAGAAAACGAGTTCTTTTACATGTATTCTTGCACACAGCAATTAGCACTCTTTAAATCAGATTTCATGCTTAGGCTAGTTAAAACCTCACATGTGTTAAAATATGGTTCTTTTGTAAACAAATTAAGTTAGCAAGTAGATCAAATATTTCATCTTGTTTTGCAAGAATTTATTTTAGTCTTTCCTTCATGCAATGGACAACATTTCTTTTCTTCCAATTAGGGTAAATTTCCCTTCTCCAAATTGGTAATTAGACTTCTTCTAGTCAATAAATGATTGATTTTAGACACCCTAGTAGTCTATCGCCCCAACTCAACAGTAACAAAGAGTAGACCAATTACATCTATTTCTATATACAACACTATGTGTAGAATGGGACCTCCCAAGGGTAGTTTTGGGGTTAAAAGCCCATGTTTTGGGTCAATTTTATAATAAAGTAGTAAAGTTTCTGCATTTTCTGGTCCCAGAGCACGAAGGTGTTATGATTCAAAAAGGGTTGTCCACCCTTATTTTGTAAAATCTAAAGTCCGCTATAAAGATCTACCCATGGTCTCCGTAGCATGGGATTGTATAAAAAGAACTAAGTAAGCTTGCTCTAATTAATCATAAGAGAGAAGTCTTTAGCGAAGAATGGAGTGAAGAGTCCTAAGAGTGGAGTCTAAGTGTTTCGAGTCTTAGGGTAGGTAGAGGCATTATAGCTGAGTTTGCAGAGGCCTAGGGTAGAATTCCGTAGCTGAGTGCACAAATCCCTACAGATGTGTGCGCAAGGCAGATAGAGTGTGTAATAGTCTAAAGATATCAATAAAGAGAAGTATTCTACAAATTCTATGTATCTAGTTCCTGTTAATGCATCTGGTTATATTTTGTTTTAGGTTTAATTTACAGTGTTTATGTAATGCACGAATCTATGTGATTATATTGGGTAAATGAACGCAAGTAAGAATATCAGATTACGCGATGCTAACAGAGCCCTAGAACTTAACGACCTGCGTGAAAGTAGGAATAGAGGGTATAAACTGACATCATGACCATCTCAGGGTGCAGAAACTTGGTTCCAACATTCCCCCATACTGCTTTAGGTGAGACTTCGGTCCACGCTCCATGGGTTGATTCTAAAAAGGCCAGTAGTGTAGGGATTTGTTTGGGTAACTAATGTTGAACCTGGATCATGCCCCATGTAGCCAACAAGTGGTTCCCTTTCCAGGACTAGAATCTACATAAGAGATGTGTGATGTTGTATCATTGGAGTACAACTAAGAAAGAGAACGAAGGCTAGTTGGATAGGAAGATCGACGAATTCATGGCACATGAGAACAGAAATCCGCGACTGACAAAGGAACTATGGCTAGACAGGTATATACAAAAATTCACAAGATCTTTTTCTGTTCCTTTCTGGTTGAGTTATACAAGTGGATCATGAAGCTAGCAGATAGCCAAGGAAGGTGGAGACTTGACGGTCCTATTATCCAGAACCTGGAGCTAGTATAGAGACTAGAAGCCTATAAGGATAAGATCGCCCGTGCTATCAATCATTGGCTAGATCACATGATAGGAGGATCCGTGACTGAATTCATAGTCGATACCTGAGTTAGATACAACGAAGTGGAGCAACGCTTTTTCAAAGGTCCACAAGGTAAGTAATTGAAGTCTTTGAATACCTAGATTAAGATGTTATTGTGTGGAAAATAGGTTACGTAGCTACCTTGATTTTTGGAGCTACGTGAAGTGGAAAGAACTATAGAAATGAAGGAAGAAAGGGTCCTAAGTATAGTCCATTGATTTCACCTCCATTAGGTGATGAAGAGGGAGTATCACAAGCTTCTCCACGAAGTGCAATTCAGTTGATAAGACAGGGATTCCCACCACTGCCACCTCCACCTACACCACCTCCAGCTTCACGACCATCACTTGCAGCTTTACCCATACCACCACCACCACCACCGTAGTTTAGTATGGCAAATTCAGTGAAGTTGCCTTTGTTTAAAGGATTGGGAAATGAGAACCCATACCAGTTTTGGTTCTTTATGAAAGATATATGGGAAGCTCAGGGCATCACATATGATCACATGAAGAAGGAAACATTGGTTAGCGCTTTGTAGGATCGCGTGCTAACCTAGTACGCCAAGTACTTTAATGATAACCCAAACACTAGAGTGGTAGATATCTAGACCACATTGGATAAACAATTAAGTAGGCCTAAATCTGAGGCACAGACAATTGTGGCATTGAAGGAAGTCACGATGAAATGAGGTGAGACACCTTGGGAATTTGATCAAAGGTTGATGTGTAAAATCCGTGAAGTTAATATGAACTTAATAGATGGACTTCACCACGAGTGGTTCGTGGCTTCGCTCCTACCACACCTAAGAGTTGTGTTGTCACAACAAAGATTATGACTTAGGGAGAGGCCTTAGAGGTTGCAATGAGACTACATGAAACACTGCTACAAGATCTGAATCTAGGGGTTCAGTAGATCCATGTGCAAAAATATTTTCCTTGAAATGCAAAGTTTGAAGCAGGACAAGACCGGAGGTGCACAAAGAGGTATGGTGCCTGAAATGTAAACGTCAGGGGCATGAAAAAGACCATTACGGAGTATTTGAAAAGTATATTGCAGGGGGAGGACCGATGCCTTTGAGGCTAGAAGCTCAAAGAGGATCGAACGCGGGGCCTACGTTGTGGTGCGCTATATGTCAGGTAGCAGGAAAACATACAATGGATAAGTGTCATTTGTTGCAAAATTTTGTGCAAACACTGCAATAAATATTATGCAACTTTTGTAGGTTGGTAGGGCATGATAAGCGCAACTACAGAAGTTATGAATTAATAGATGTGCATAACTCCCACCTATAGGGTTCAGGTAGAAACGCAGCCCCCTGACCAGAGCACAAATGGCACAAATAGGCTTTTAGGGGCACATCGAGGTTGAGGTGGAGGAGGACCTAGCTGAGGTCGAGGACAACTAATCTACTACAATTGTAGAGGACCAAGACACTATTCCCATGAATGCGCTAACCCTACATGACTGTTGTGCAAATATTGTATTTAGATTGATCATGTGACAGAATACTATCCTATGATGATAGCAAGGATATGTGACAAAGTGGCTCTACAGCCTCATCTGACTTAGAACCTGCAGATGTTGAGGTTTGAGCCTTGTGAAGAGGATCTGAATGTTCTCCGAAGTGGAATTGAAACAGGGGATGATAAGGGGAAACAACCCAAAGACAGTGCATACATTCGCAAAGCTCTGGCAATGGAGGTTGAATTTGATTTGGAACATGCACATGAAACATTCATCGAAGAAAAGAAGAGCTTCGCTGAGGCCTCCACCTCAGGAAGCAAGCATAAACCTCATCACGGGATGGACCCTTCTATGCTTACGACCTTTATAGAAACCTTCTTGAAGTTTCTACGTGATAGCAAGGCTGTGAAGGGATTATAGGAGCTTATAAATAGATGCACCAGAAACACTTCGGGTGAACTGTCTGTGGTACGGAAGATTGGTAAGAATAAAAAAAGGACAGGATGAGAAATTAGACTAACCGTGCAGATAGGAGAATATGAAATGGATCAAGTTATCTTGGATTTGGGGTTAGATGTGAACGTTCTACCAAAGAAGATTTGGGAGCAGATGGGAAGACCCATGTTTTAGTGGTCTCCAATTCAATTAAGGATGGAAAATCAGCAAAAGATCATCCCCATGCGACGGTTGGGTAACTATAGATATTGAAGGTGCAAGCAAGTTGGATGACTTTGAAGTAATAGAAATTGTGGATGACAACAACCCCTACCCTGCGCTCGTTGGCATTGATTGGGCTACTAACATGAATGGGGTAATTGAACTCAAGAAGTGAAAGATGATATTTGAGAAGAAATCACTCCACGTAATAGTACCCCTAGATCCTGCTGAAGGATTGTGCTATACTATGTTATCACTTAGAACTGTAAACATTTGTATATAACCCTTTGCCCAAGTCCAATGCCTAAAGTTGGTGTTAAATTGTTTTTAGTCTATGTTTCTTACTTAGGGTTGAAGCTTTAAAGATGTTTGATGTAAAGTGTACTATAATCCTATCGGTCATCCTCCTCCATCATGCTTTCATAAGACATGTCTTGTCTAATCCATGTCACCGATCCTTTCCGCAATTTCACAGCGCAATCTCTTATTGGTCAGTTTCGCTGCATAATTATTGTTTAGCCATTTTGCAGCGTCACCATCAAGCCATTTTGCAGCGCATTATGACAATTCAAAACTAAACGCGCTGCGAAATCGCAGATTCGTGCGTTTTGCAGCAAATATTTCTAAAAGGGTCAAGTCCGTTAATGAGTCACCATTTCCGTCCTCTCATGTCAGTTTTTCGTACCTCCCAAACGCTCATTAACCATCACTCCAATAATAGATTTGCAGACATGCGCATCAGTATTAATTCAAATGAGTTTTACTACGCATGGATCTTTATGATGATCGTGAATGATACATAAGTGACTAGCCCATATGATGATTATATGTGAGTTTGCAAGTGAAGTTGCTTTCAAGTGAGCCTATTTACAAGCGAGGCTGAGCCAAAAAGGGATTGAATTACCATTCCAGCTGAAGCTGTTTCTCATTGTCAGTGCGAAGATTTCAAAGGCAAGATGGAGAGGAAAGAACACCGGTCTAGAAAATGTCAGAGAACAGAGCCTGAAGGTTTAGACTTAGCATTAAGAGATGAGGATGTGAAGAAAGCCTTTAAGGATGCCGGCTGTTGGAATTTCCGTAAGAAGCTGCAGGGTGGCCATGCTCAGGTAACAAAGGATTTTGCTTTAAACTTCACCGGTTTGAATTCTAAAATAGCTATGTTAGAAGTTAAAGTGTCCACGGAGGAAATAGCTGCAGTAACTGAGATCCCAAGAGGGGGGCAAGAATGGTTTAAGAACTTCAAGTTCGATATGAATC
>APFE031665667.1:162956-216246 GCA_000404065.3 Pinus taeda
ACTTCTATGCATGAGCAGTGTTATAGCTTACTGAATATGATCAACTCCATAAGCCCAATGGAAGTCTTTGTAATGTCTTTCCAGCCAACATGTTTATTAAATTTACTTTACTAGAGTTAGCCCTCTTATCAACAATCAAAATCAATAACTTTTTTTTTGAGAGAGCCCTCTCAAGCTAGGGAGGCTAATCCTTAGTCAAAAGATTGGTCTGAAATAGTTACACAGAGTGTACTTGATCAGCAGCCCTTCAGTGCTTGATTTTGTGATAACATACTGAACTAGTCCGTGATTATGAGAGTGATGACGATTTGGACTGTATATATAAGATAACACCGTAAGACCAAGACTAGGTGAATCCAATAGTGGATGGATGAATTACATGGGATCATGAGAGTTCCTGCACATCAGACTCTAATGAAGAATTAGAGTGTTGAGCGAATCGGCTACATGAAGTAACCATGCTAAGCTGTAACATGATGACCCGGTCGCTATGCTGTGTGTCTTCAGAGGTAAGAAGTCTGCCCACTTATGATGGCTTAAACGATGTAGATGTATTTCTGGATGCATTTGAGAGGGAAGTGCCAGAGAATTAGTGCTTCTAGGGTTTGGACTGGGCACTACACACTACGCTTGCAAGATGGTGGGGTACACACAAGGGTGGCATTGATGATTGATACCAGTGTAGGAGGATGATGCAAACATTCTTTGGGAATTTGTAGGTACGAATGATAGACAAGTACAATAGGAACGATGATCCGCATGCACACTTGGCCGAGCAGGCTCAGCCTTATGGAGGGAAGCCCCAACCGAAATGGGTGCACTTGATCTATCATACCTTGGATATCATCCTAATGAACTGGTACTTGGAAACAGAGCTCTGCCATGGTACAGGTGAATGGGATATTTTGTGTGAAGGATTCATCGTGACATTCAGCTTTGAAGATGGGTTTGACTGTATTGATGAAGCGCTACAAGAAGTGAAAGCAACAATCTTTAGGATATCGCGGGATCCTTTGGATCTGATTCAACTTGATTGGACTACTCACCTGAGCCACACGCTATAATGCTATAATGTGATTACTGACGAAGAAGATGAGGATCCGTGAAAGACTAACATCCCTGAAACAGAGGGTTACCGGGACGTTGAGCAACCAGAGATTGGAAATCCTGATATAACCATGCCACTAAAAATGAAATAGGTAAATATTGGTATAGAGGTGGAGCCCAAATTCATGAAGATTAGAGATTACTAGGATGGCACAATGGTGGATAAGGTCGCTAAATTGCTCTGCAAATACCAGGACTTGTTCCCTACCAATTTTATAGAGCTAAAAGGGATAATAGGAGACTTGGGTGTTATGAATATCACGTAAAAACCCGACACGAAGATGGTTAAGAAAAGTCCTTAGCATCTCAATATGAAGTATAAGGAGAAGGTCATCTTAGAGTTGGACAAGATGCTTGCGACAGGCATCATTGGGCCCATAGAAGAATTTGATATGCTAAGCCCAATGGTAGTACAGGAAAGCAAGTAGAAGGATGAAGTAAGGATATGCGTAGATATCAGGAAGTTGAATGACACTTATGTACATGATCCTTTCCCGACTCCATTCACTGCTGAGGTATTGGATAATGTAGGGAGCCAAGAAGCATACTCCACTAATGGAATCTCTGGGTACCATCATATCAAAATGGCACCGAAGGATAGAAGCAAGACGACCTTGGTGAATAAGTGGGGTTGTTTTCAGTACACTATAATGTCTTTCAGATTGAAGAATGCGCTTGCGATTTTTTCACCCGTAGTCATTTCTATGTTCAAGGAATTTATTCATAAGTTTTTAGAGATGTACTTTGATGACTAGACTATGTTTGGGTTGGTAAAATTCCATGTAGCAAGTTTGCGCCTGATGTTAGATACTTGTCGAAGGTACCAAATCGTGCTCAATTTGAAGAAATGCCTATTTTGTGTTCCTTTTGGGACCCTATTGGGTCATGAGGTTTGTAGATAGGGACTGATGGTAAATATTACAAAGATCACAATGATACTGAATTTGGACATGCCGAGGAGTGTGAAACAGCTACGCGTAACCTTAGGACATACTGGGTATTACAGGAAGTTTATCAATGGTTATGCTTAGATCACCACAACTATGGAAAAGTTGTTGAAAAAGGATATTATATTCTATTGGAACAAGGAATGTAAGAAAATCTTGGCTGTATTGGAAGAATATGTGGTCACCGTACCGATTTTGGTCTTCCCAGATTAGAAGAAGGAGTTTCATGTACACATCGTCACATCATGTATAGCATTGAGAGTAGTGCTTACACAGGCTAGCGGAGGAGACTTGGATCATCCTATAGTGTTTGCAAGTAGAAGGTTATCTAAGGTTGAGAAGTACTATTCCACCACTGAGCATGAAGGGTTAACCATGGTATACACGCTCCAGACATTTAGACACTATTTGTTGGGTCAACATTTTGATATGTATATGGATCATTCCGCGTTGAAATACCTGGTCAATAAGCCTGTGTTGGGGGGGAGAATCTATAGATGGTTTTTATTTTCTAGGAATATGATTTTGAAGTTATTATGAAGCCTAGACAGCTGAACATGGGATCGAACCATTTGTTGCACATCAAAATAGGAGAAGATCCCACTAATTTGGAGGAGGGATTGCCTAACGTGCAGCTATTTGTTGTGCATGTCATGAGCAGTCATTTTGAAGATATCATACACTTCCTAATGATAGGAACTGGCCTGGAAGGTTACACCGTCCAGCAAAAGAAGGAGTTAGTGGTGCACAGGGCAGAATTGTTTGTCATTGTTGGGCATCTATACAAAATGGGCTCTGATGAAATATTGCAATGATATGTACCAATGTTTTAAAGTAGAAGTATCCTTTCAGATGCTTATGTGGGCACCATGGGAGGTCATTATGTAGGAAGAGTGACTACGCAGAAGATTCTACGTGTAGGGTTGTGGTGGCCAACCCTCCATCAAGATTCAAAAGCTTACTGCAAGGTGTGTGATGTATGTCAAAGGATGGGCATCCCATTGTAGAGGGATAACCTGCCTCTGAATCCATAGATGACGTTACAAACCTTTGAGAAATGTGTGATAGATTTTGTGGGACCCATTTAGCCCCAAGGCAAGAAGACAAGAGCATGATACATTATCACCGTGATGGATTATTTGACTCGATGGGTCGAGGCATAGCCTGTGAAGGATTCCAGAGGAACAAATGCTATGAAGTTCCTCTTTGAGTATGTACTGATGTGATTTGGGTGTCCAAAGATTCTGATGAGTGATCGCAATACGTACTTTCTGAACAAGACAATCAGTGCGTTGACAGAGGAATTTCAGGTATATCACTAAAAGAGCACACCTTATCATCCACAAGCTAATGAGATGATGGAAGCATTCGATAAAGTGATGGAGAATGTGATGAATAAGGTTTGCAATGCTCAACGAAGTGATTGGGACCTACGCATACCTGTCGTATCATGGGCCTATCGGAAAACATGCAAAAAGTTGACTGGACAGACACCCTTTAGGCTTGTATATGGTGTTGAAGCAGCGATGCGCATGGAATACATTGTGCCTAGTCTGTGCATAGTGTCACTAATGGGAATGATGGGTCGCAGAGCCCTCAAAGAGAGGCTCGCGCCACTGGCTACGCTTGAGGAAGAGAGATTTCTAGCTGGATTCCACCAGCAGGTCCAAAAGCAACGCAAAAAGCATGGCATGATTGGCACATTAAGTTATGCACCTTTAAGGTAAATGACCTGTTTTTGATATATGACAATAAGTTGAATAAATTTCTAGGGAAATTCAAAATGCACTGGTTAGGGCCCTATGCCATTAAGGAAATTACTGACAATGGAGTAGTTTTGTTGGCTAAATTGAATGGAGATCCCTTCCTAGGAAAAGTGAATGGCACCCAATTGAAGCCATATACCGATGGTCTGCCCATGTGACTATATGTGGGTAGCATAGTCTTAGCACTGCAAGCAGCTAAAAGGAGGCGTGAGACTATAAACTACACTGCTTGGGTTAGGGAGCTGCGAGATTGAAGGGTTTTGGGAAGCAAGGAAGTGTTATAGGGTTCGTGACAACACGAAGGGAATTACATTATGCAAGGAGAAATCGCACAAGTCAGCTAAAAAGTGATAATTAAAGTCACTATTCATGATTTTACGATAGAAATGCAGCCCAATGGACTGGGCGACCAACATTTAAGACAACATTTATGGGTCAAATCCTTGAAAATATGCTGCCAATCCAGCATTAATAAACCGAATGTGGGGGGAATGGTCATATTTGAATTCAAAATGCCTTACAATTATAGGTGGCTGCCCAATATGAAACACTAGGCATTTTGAGAATTGAGTTGTTGAGTTCTCAGGTGCAAATGAACTGAGAATTCTTCGAAGCACTGATAGCAAGTTTAGCGTTTGAGAAATTACCAGTGATGAGACGAGAACTATTGAATAACATCATGTCAACACCTGCAGTAGCTATGGACACCGAGGCAGTGACAACCGAGGAGGCTATGCCAGAAGTGGTTAGGGAGGCAGAAGAAGCTGCTCCGGAAGTTGTAGAAGTATTAGCAGAAATTCCCAAAACACCATGCACACCTAGACCAAAGCCAACCCCAACCAAGGAGAGCATGGGAGATAAGAAGGGAAAGTAGCCTTCAATACTGGTGCGTGCATCACCAAGAAGAAACCCACCAAAGGACAAGGCCACTGCATAGGAAAAGGGTAAAGCCGTCATCTAGAGTCGGAGGAGGAAGAAGTCGAAGACATCCCAATGGATGATGAGGATTTGGGGATAGACGTGGAGGAAGTTGAATCTCAGGGTGGTGACCCTATCACTCGATTTCCTGAGTATGTCCCTCCATGCAAGGGCAAGACTAAAGTTCCAAAACATATTGACAAAAGCAAGGTCCCCTTGCAAGCCCCTCTAGTGCCAGATGAGATTGTCTTTGAAGGACTGCACTTGGGGTAGGTTCCTCTATTAAAGCTCCGAGATTGGGACTTAGCTAACCATGAGAAGTTCCTGCACTTGGTGACCAAGCAACTAATGCACTGCATTATTGACACAACAATCGGGATGACCACATTAGAGCTAGAGAAGTGGCTCAATGGAGTAGACAAGGCAGGTCTGCTCAACCTGCTATGGGTTTTGCACTACAATCACACCCCGATTATAGTATTGGTCATCAGGAAGCTACTATGCTTGGTGCACGATGGGTTTCTGTGGCTGGAGGAGCTAATACCAATCACTAATAGATTGATCCATACAATCACATGGTTGCCCTACACATGAGAAAATCCGGCCATGATATTTGGCGAAAAAGGTGGCAACAGGCCCTCGTAGACACCATGAAGGAAAAATATAATCTTGTGAAGAAGCCATGGTGCTATGCCATCTCTAGTACCAGTGACCCTACATTCAAGGTGGCCACACAGATTTTGGCCAGAATGGTAATGAGGAAGTGTCACGCAGATGAGGTGCCCACACCTATCGTTGTGCTAACAACCCAATGTGCCGAAGGAGTCCAGTTCAATTGGGTTGACTATCTCTTTGGTGAGTTCCTTGTAAACTACTGTGAGGCATTGGAGCTCAACAAGACCTTCCACTACACATGGCTCTTGTTGTCTATTGTGTTGGTAGCATGGGAGCTCCCAGAGGACAGTCAATTCCCCTCGGTCATGCCAGGCCTACCAGAAGCAATGAAGTATGCTTCATTGTGGGTGGCCAAGGATACGTAATGCATCAAGGACAACAAGATATTTTGGATCTTCATGGAGATGAACATCGGCATGGCCATCAATCACAAACCACAGTTGTCACATATTGTGTTTTCCAACCTGTTGGGCTACACAGAGTTCAAGGCATATATTCACCATGTGTCAATCAGGGCATGGAAGGACCCTTCGCAGGCATGGTATGACTTGCCTTTATTGGCAACAGATGACGCCATTGATGTAGTACTTAATTGTTGGCCAGTAGAGTGGACCACTACATTAAACATGGTGGTGGGAATGATAAAGTTCGCCGCACACTGCAAGGAGGAGGAGGCCAAGCTCAAGATTGCGTAGCTAGCTGAGAAGAGGAAGAGTAGACTGCACACAACTTTTTGAATAGTCGTTCGAGGTCTCGATGAGCCTACAGGAGGACCCTAATGTACAGTGACTAGAGATAGCAGTGTGAGAGCTGCAGCAACGCTATGACAAGGTAAAATTCATAGCGCAAACTGTCATGCTCACACAGAGACTGGAAAAGCTGCAAGAGGCCAGGCAGTTGAAAGAACATGTAGATGTAGTGCAACATGAGGAGCCAATGTTGAAGGTGTGACTGAAGCCTTGAATGGATGAGGCCTATCCAGTTATGACCTCTATTCAATGAAAGCTTGCGACTCTGTAAGTAACTCAACAAAAGCTTCAGGCTGATAGTTTAGGAATAGTGACCGAGTAGATGGTTGAAGAAGCAAGCAGGTGGCCACACAGTGCACTGTCAAGGTTGCAGTCATATAGGTTGAGCTGGGAGGTCTTCGCACCAAGATCTCTGTGCCCACAAAGTGAGTCGAGGGTGAGTCACGATGTTTGTGTTGGGGTCCTATTGGGAACAGTATCCCCCAAGGACAGTTTTGGGGCTAAAAGCCCATTTTTTGGTCAATTTTGTAATAAAGTAGTAAAGTATCCGCATTTTATGGTCATGGAGCACGCAAGTATCATGAGTCATAAAGGGTTGTCCACCCTTATTTTGTAATGTGTAAAGTCGACTATAAAGGTTTAACCATAGTCCGCAGACCATGGGATTGTATAAAAGGTGCTAAGTAAGTAAGCTCTAAGTAGTCATAAGAGAGAAGTATTTAGCGAAGAATGGAGTGAAGAGCCTTGAGAGAAGAGTCTAAGTGTTTCAGGTCTTAGGGTAGATAGAGGTTTTGTAGTTGAGTGTGCAGAGGCCTAGGGTAGAAGTCCATAGCTAACTACATGGACCCCTGCAGCTATGTGCACAGGGCAGATAGAATCTGTATTAGTCTGAAGATATCAATAATGAGAAATATTCTACAAATTTTGTGTATCTATTTCCTGTTAATGCATCTGGTTATATTACATTTTGGGTTTAATTTACAATGTTTATGTAATGCGTGAATATATGTGATTATATTGGGTAAATGAGCACAGGTAAGAATATCAGATTACATGGCGCTAACTGTGATTTTTTAGTAAGATAAGTAAAACACTTAAGATAACTTGGGAACCTGTACAATACGCTATCATAGCAGCGCGAAAGTACTTGGACCGTAAGCTAAGGCTGTGTGAAGGTTGATCACACTCCTTCGCAAAGGTACTGAAGGGAGGAATAAAGGGCTAGACTGATAGAGCCCTAGGACTTAATGACCTGCATGAAAGCAGGAACAAAGGGTGTAAACCAACATCACAACCATCTCAAGGTGCGCGAACTTGGTTCTAGCATCCCCCCATACTACTTCAGATGAGATTTGGTCTGCGCTCCATGAGGTGATGCCGAAAGGGCGAATAGTATAGGGATTTATTTGGCTAACTAAAACTGAACCTTGGTCAGGGCCCATGTACCCAATACACTGTCACCTTCAAGTTTGTAAAAACCCCAGGTTGGTGAAGTAAATTTGGTAGCCATAGGAGTAGTAGCATCCTTGCTGCAATACTGGTGACCGTCAATTGACTACGACACCCATACTTAGGGACCCGAGTTGGCCTCTTCCTTTCCACATCCATGCTGATGCATCTGAAAAAACTCTAGGAGTAGGTCTAGGACAAATAGATGACAAGTTCCCTTATGCCATTTACTTCATTAGAAAATATTTGTTTAAGGTTGAATTCAATTACATTGTTACTGAGAAGGAACTACTAGTTGTTGTCCATTCTTTGAATAAATGTAAACAATACATCAATGATTATCAAACCTTTATGCATTATGATCATGCTTCCATCATGTACTTAATGAAAAGCTTGATTTGAATGCTAGAATTATTAGATGGTTGCTTTTATTGCAACAATTTGATTTAGCCATCATTGATAAGTGAGGTAAAGAAAATTTAGTTGCAAATATTTTATCTAGACTTTTTTTTCCTACAGGTGAAGAAGGGATGGTTGGTGATCGACTTCCAGATGAGCATTTATTTTCTATTTCAATTCTCTCTCAATGGTTTGTTGACATAGCCAACTACCTAGTTGATGCAAAGTTCCCTCCAAATCTGTCATCCATGGATAAGACCAAGATTGTAAGGAAGAGTGCCCCATTCACTTGGAATGGGGGAAATTATTCAAACTAGGCCCAGATCAAATTTTGAGGAGGTGTGTTAGGGAGGAGGAAGTCTTTGACATTCTCTTAGCCTATCATTATGGGCCTTATGGAGGTCACTTTGCCTCCAAGAGGAAAACTTTCAAGGTACTACAAGTTGGCTACTACTGAATCACTATCCACCAACATGCAAGAAGGTACACATTCAATGTGATTGATGCCAAAGGATGGGGGAACCTACTCCCAAAGATGAAATTCCCTTGCAAGCTCATGTTGATTTAGAGCCATTTGACAAGTGGAGCATGGATTTCATTAGACAAATTGATCCACCATTAGGGCATAAAAAGTTCATAATTGTATGCCCTGATTATTTGACAAAGTGGGATGAGACCAAGGATGTCAAGGTAGAAAAATAGGAGAAATTGGTTGAGTTCTTGAGGGAAAATTTGTTTTACAAATGTTGGTACCCTCGAGAGCTAGTCATTGATCAAGGAGATCAATTCACATCACATTTGATCAAAAAATTGTTAAGAAAACATGTGATAAAGAATATAGCATATACTACCTATCATCCTTAGGCCAATGGAAAAGTAGAGGTCACCAATAGAGCATTAGAAGGAACCCTCACCGGGTTTTTAGTAGTAGCAGAAAGGATTAGTTAGATAGACTAGTGGAAGCCACTTGGGCCTACAATACAACTTGGAAGACAACTAGTGGTTTCACTCATTATGTCTTGGTCTATGGAAAGAAGCATATGTTCCCCATTGAGTTTGAATGCAACACCTTGAGACTGGCAGCACATTTAGATTTGGAAAGCACAACACGAGAGTTCGCTCTAGCTGAATGGCCTAGACAAATTCAAAATGCAGGCCCTCCTACACACTAAAGTTACCCATGTACGGAGGAAGGTTTGGAATGACAATAACACCAAGGATGAGGTATTTCAAGAAGGGGATTGGGATCTGTGATATGACTCCAAGTTCAAGGACTTTAAAGGAAAATTAACGACAAGGTGGTTACACCCATACCTGATAAAGAAGTTCCATGATAATGGAGTTGTTCAAATCAGTACCATTGATGAGGAAGGTATTCCCTTGCTTGTCAATAGATACAAGTTGAAGGCTTACAAAAGACATTTTTCCAGTGAACAATTCATCAACACCATTAGCAAGGAGGTAAATGTCATTGGAGGTTTCTTAGATTCCAAGTCATAGAATTTTTTAAAACTATTTTTTTTTGTGAAAAAAAAATACAATATGAGGCCTGGATGAAAATCTCAACGAAGCGTATGAGGATAGCTCTTGGGTTGAAAACTTCCTTGAGGCATCCCAAGAGTGAAAAAAAAAAAAAAAGATCCCTAGGTGAAAACCTCCCTTGATTCACTGAGGGAAGGCAGGCAGGATGAAAACCTCTCCCGAGGTAGCCTGTGTGTCCCTAAAAACAAAAACAAAAAAGATAAAAAAAATTACCATAACAGGGAACTCCAACGTGTCCATTAATAAATTCTATCAGTTTGTAGGTTTTTGAAGATAGTGGCAATTGTAGGGCTACAAGGAAATTATGATCAATTTGATTCCGTTTATCCCTCCATCCACTCCATCTCATCCATGTCAACCACATCATTACCACTCATATCCATTGTCAGGCCTCAAAATTTAGTTTCTTAAGCATTTTATGGTGTGCTACAGGATGTCCTGTGGGTGCTAGAGGAAGATCTTGTAGCACTCTAGGATGTCCTAAAATGCTATAGGAAAGGGGAATCGATATAAAATCATCCTGCATGCTTATTATAGGTTTATTAGGAACCATAGAATTCATCAAACCACTCACCTATCACCCATGCATCCCTAATTCACATCACCATACCCATAACTAGCTTTGTCTCTTTAAAAAAAGCATAGGAAAATTTCAAAAATAAAAATAAAAAAAAAAGGTTGGGGGGGGGGGCATGTTATCCATTTCAAAAAACCTTCACCACTCCCTCAAAGCTCTGCTATCATCCTCCAACCACTACACCACTTTTCCCCATCGCTCTAAAGAAAAAAACTTGAAAAGGAAGAAAAAGGGGTTGTTATAGGATTTCTTGTTGCAGCTACAAGATTTCTTGTAGCAGCTACAACATCTCCTGTAGAACCTTTTGTGCTACTACAACCAACTTGAAGCTCATTTTTTCTACCCAACCAGAGTAAGGAAGAGTATCATCATACATGGGCACCTTGTTCTTCTTAGCAAGACTCCACAACAACAGCAAGAGGATATCAAGCACCTGCACACATGAACAAGACAAGCAATCAACTATACAAGAACCAAAAGAAAAGCACAGAAAGAGAGCAAGGAAGAACTTCCCTTAGTAGTAGAACAAAAGTAAACTACTCCAGCATGCACCAATCAGCAAAATATAGGCTCAGGTATGGTAACCTACTCAACTATTCCCTAGGTATGATATGATAAAAATGTGTAAATGTCAAAGAAAGGCCTTTTTTATAAGCTGGACATGGCCAGTTAAGTTGGCCACCATTAGCTTATGGTCAAAAAGTGATCTTTCAACTAGCATGCCAGGTAATGATGTCACATCAGTGGGAATAATTTAGATAGGTGATTGAAATCAGCTAAGAGGGACTAGGTGAGGATTATGAGGAGTAAGTGAATGATGATGAGCAATGGGTCAACGGTTCAAATTAGGAAACTTCGTACCACTACTCACTAGCACAGCGCTCTGAGTCCTAAACATAAAAAGCATAAAGCCCAAAAATTTCATGCATTTTCCACTCATTTCGAAATCAAGGAGATGGGGACTAGCTTGGAAATACATCGAAAAAGTCAAACCCTGCTTTGGCCATCCTAAAGGAAACAACTATAGGAATCACAAATGCCTATAGGAATCTACAAGAAACATTGAAAGTCCACAGGAACTCTGCAAGGGTGTGCCTAGGGTCAATTTGGTCCTCAATTGTCATAATCCCAAGCATTACAGTTAAAATTAAGTGGCATATCTCTCCTCTGTTCATGGTTTACATAATTGATACACTATGCACTATCTTATTAATTACAGTCAAATTGGGAATTAAAAAAAGTTTGGGGATATAAAAGAATTTTTTTGTGGCTATATGGAGTTGTAGTAATTGCAGTAATCCACTAAAATATTTATCTCTCAGCTATCCTAAAATTAATACTAAAGTTATCCTGCAAAACATCATGCACATAGCTAAAATGAGAGAAGAAAATGGGAGGGGAATTCAATAGGAGATGTTACTTCCAGTCTTCGCAGCTTGTCACTAGGGATCAAAATGGGCTCTTATTATGTCTAGTTTTCATAGATGTTTTGCACATGATCTTCAGCGCAAATCATATCCTAAGTATTTCCATTTGAATAAGCTTGGAAAAATATTTCCAGCGCTATATCAAACTCCCATAGCCAGTTTTTGGATTAGAAGATATGATCAAAATGAATGAGTGATTCTTGGTTATGCATGTTTTAAGGTTAGTTTCTGCACACAATGACAAGTTTACTACAAAATCAGTTTGGACATGAATTTTACAGAAGTGAAAGAGGTTTTTGTCCATCACATACTATAAAACAAAAGGCTCCTTCATTTTATGCATATGTGCTACTATGTGGGATATATGTAGTGATATCGGAAGCTTGCATTAAAACAAAGCAAAATTTTCATTTATTTTATTGTTTTAGTCATTTTAGTGTAGTGCCATTTTACAACAGATGGAAAGTAATTTTGCAAAACCCAAGTAGGGTTTTTTTAAAACATGAGCCATATAAGAAACATATCTTTTATTTTATTCAAAGGTGTCATGAATTGGGACATGCGACTAGATCTTTACAACTCATTTTCACAGATTTAAATTTTTAATGATTTTTTGTTTTAGAGATGATTTTGTGGCACATATTACAAGCTACTGGAAACGAATTTCCAAACTTTGAGAGAGGTGTTTCTCCAAAATGAGCTTATCTACAAAAACCTCTTTTATTTTTGTAACAGGTGCTATGGTTTAGGAGATATGAGTTCATCTTCAAGACCTCTTTTCAGAAATTCTGTCCAAGTTTAATGTAACTCATTCTATTTTGAAGAAAATGGTTGAGCTCAATTCCCTTAGTACAAAGATGAGCAAATGTATATATTTTATGAATTTCATAGTGTAGAGTTTGAACTTTGGTAGAAGTGTGGGAATCACTGAACATTTTGTATTAGTATTTGGCAAGGAATAAAACCAGGATTCAGAGTTATTTTTGTGGGATTCTTGTGACAGAGAGTTTATTTATTGTTTCTTCTTTGTAATGATTTTTTCTGATGTTTTATATGTGCCCACATCTCTCTCTTTCTTCTAAACTAAATGAATCAATGTGAATAGACAAAATACACTTTATTTACAATGTTTTGTCTTGCGAATGCATTTAGTTTTCAATGTTTTCATTGTTTGAAGAGGATTCATAGTTTCTTGTGCCCTCCTCAACTCCTTAGCAGTCTTACTTTGCCATCTCAATCCTTTTCTAGTGTATAAGCTCTTGTCTACTCTGTCCCACAGGACATTACTATATCCCTAAGTTTATTTCTCAGATCCAATCTACCTTCTCCCAATTGATCCAACAACAAAAACCTAAATTCAAACTAGAAACCCTAATCTACTATACGTAGACTAAAATCAACATTCATTTCAGTCATATCAAGCCCTAGTTTCCATATTCTAATTAAGATTGATAAGGAGAGAGCCCTCTCCCAACCTGGTAGGGCTAGCTACCAGGTTAAGTGTGGTTTGATGTTACCCTAGACCTACCTTCCTTCAACCTGAGGTAGACTTAGGAACTAACAGGAGAGATCCCACAGATACCTAAACAATTCACCTTCATTCCCCTGTGATAGACATCTTCAGGAAGCATCACTTGTTAGAATTCTTTTAGTTGCTCAAGGGATGTTGTGATGATATAAATTATGATTTTTCCATGGAACTTAATCCTCAAGTAAGAACAAGAGCTACCATTGTGGTAAGAGGATTGTCCATTACCATCAATCTTGAGGTGATCAATAGAGTGACAACACTTCCTATAGGGGTTAATTAGAGAAGTGAAGACAAGGTGAGAAACACCTTTTCTAAGAAAAATTTCTTCACCACTTATGATATACCAATTAAATACAAAAATGGGGTTAGAAAGGAGAGTCTTCCTTATCCCTGGGATGAGGTAGCCTACCACATCCTTAAATACATTTATTTTGAATTGAGACTTAGTGTAGTTTATGGATACTAATTTAGGTTTCTCCATGATTTGATATTTCGAACCAGGTTTTCCATAGCCCGAAGATTAAGTGTGCCCTATTTTCTCTGAAAAAGAATCATAAACATGTCCCAGAAGGTGAAAGAGGGAAAGCAACAATAGTTAGAACATGGTGGTCTCATCAGGTTGATATTAGGGGATGCTTTAAGTAGATAAAGAATCTTTCTCCTTTGGTCCACATTCAGAGATATGGCCAGAGAATCCTTCTTGGAAACCCAAGTCCTTAAACTTGGTGAGAACCCAGCTTCAAGTGAAGAAGAAGATGAAGGAGAAGAAGGAGAAGAAGAAGAGGGAGAGACAAGGAAAATAAAGGCAGAAGAGAAGGAAAAATAAAAGAGGGAAGAAGAGGAGGAGTAACAGAAAGAGACCAGGCTTCAGAAGACCATTGCACATGAAGAGGAAGATATATCCCCAAATCAAGGAAGGTTGTCTCCTAAACCCATTGAAAAGGAGGCAGTTGCTGCATTAGTTGCTTTGAGCACACTTGTCAAATCCATAGAGAAAAGGTGAAGGAAAACTCCCCTCTATTTCAAAACAAGAAGAATCGCTAGGATTAAGAAGGGGTGGCCACAAACCTCCACAAAAACCCATATTGTAATTGACGAATCACCAAGTAAATAGGAGGAGATATGTTATACAACCAGCTCATAAAATAGAAGAAAACATAAATCATCGACTTCAAAATGAACCTCTTTGAGGAGGAAACCTCCTTTACATTACACAAATGACAATTCTTGGATGATACAAATGAGAAGACCTCCTCTATATATATATAGGAGTCTAAGGGGTCACAATATAGTCAAATTGGACATAACAATAATAATGTAAGGGCAGAATAATAACAATAGTGGGCTTCTATGGGGTGCAATAATAACAATATGGGGAAAACATGGGCACAAAAATAACAATAAGGGGCTACAATGACAATAATAATAAGGAAATACACTAGTATTATAGGGGTGTAACATGCCCCTCTCCTTCAGAAAAGTGTTGTCTTCAATGCTTGAGTAGTTCTAGATGATTTTGTATAAAAGTTTCATCCTCCCATGTGGAATCTTCAGCAAGTAAGTTCTTCCACTTGATGAGATACTTTGAAATTGATCGATTTCATACATGTTGAGTTCTTGTTTCTATGACTCCTTTAAGTTCCAATATGATTTTTCCTTCCTCGTCAAGTTCTAGCAACATTGTTTGAACTGGGAACTTCTCACCTATAACCTTCCTTAAGAATGAAACATGGAAAACTAGGTGCACTCGAGAAGTTGTAGGAAGCTCCAATTTGTATGTCATAGTACCAAGATTTTGCAACACCTTTTACGAACCATAATACTTTGGTGATAAATTATAATCCTTCTTAGATTCCTTGAGGCACATTTTCTTTTATGGTTGTAGTCATAGAAATAACCAATCACCTACATCAAAACTTCTTCCATTGTGATGTTTGACTACCCGCTGTTTCATTCTATTTTATGTAAAAGTGAGGTTATCCTTTAAGAGTATGAGAAATTTTTGTTGATGCTTGATGTGATCTTACACTGCTTGAACCTTAGAATTTCCTCTTAAATATGATGTGATGGATGGTGGATGATATCAATAAAATGCCATAAATGGGGTCTTTTTTGCTGCAGTATGGAAGGAAGTGTTATACCACCATTCAACCAGAGCCAACAATTTCACCCATTATGTATGTTTATCAAATACAAATCAACAAAGATATCCTTCCAAATATTTGTTCACTATCTCAATTTTCCCATCGGATTGAAGATGATATGATGATCTATGACCTAATTGAGTACCCAGATAAGAAAATAATTCTATCCAAAAATTTCCAGTGAAAATCAGATCTCTGTCACTTACAATAATCTTTGGGCTTCCTTGTAGCTTTTGAATTGTTTCCATAAACGCAGTAGCAACTGTACTTGATTTAAAGGGATGACATGATGCACAAAAGTGTGCATACTTGATAATTCTATCAACTACGACCATGATGACACCCTTTCCTTCGGACTTCAGTAAACTTGTGATAAAATCCATTCAAACCTCCTCCCAATGTTGACTTGATTATAGACTAGTTCAGTAGAGTGAACTTGTATGAAGTGCCATGTGTCACTCTTTTGATGTAAAACCGATACACAAAAAACTATACTCCGTCCTTGTTTTGTACCTTTTTATGAAATTTCCATTTTATGCACAAAGAGAAAGTTATGATGATTTTCCCTAAGTCACATATTTGAGATATAATTTGGGAGCCTTCACAAAATAGAAGAAAAGATAGAGAAATGACTTCAAAAGCAGCCTTTTCGATGGGGAAACCTCCTTTACATTACGCAAATGACAATTTTTGGATGATACAAATGACAAGACCTCCTTTCTATATATGGATGTCTAAGGGGTCACAATATAGTCAAAACGAGCATAACAATAATAATGGAAGGGCACAACAATAACAATAGTGGGCTTCTATGGGGCACAATAATAACAATATGGGGATAACATGGGCACAACAATAAAAATAAAGGGATACAATGACAATATTAATAAGGGAATACATTAGTATTATAGGGGCCTAATAAGCTACAATCTCTGGGACTGAAGGTTGTGAAAGGCACATCACCACGAGCAACCCCAAAGACTATCATTACCTATGTCAGGAAGCCTATCACTAGGCCAGCCTCATCTCTACATGCCAAGGCAACTATAACACTCCAATAGAAATGAAGAGGCCTACTGCAGGATCCCAAAACAGTGCCACAAGAAAAACTGGTAGTGCTATAGGAAAGGCAGAAAGTGCTACACGAAGAGAAGCAGGGGCAAAAAGGAGGCAAAGAAGAAACACCACAAGCACAGGAGGGGTAGCTTCTCCAAAGACAGTTGAGGGAGATTTTACAGAGCTACAGGAGCTGAAACCACTATTGGGTGTGGGATCTCCGAAGGGTAGTTTTGGGGTTAAGAGCCCAGATTTTGGTCCAATTTTGTAAATCCAATGTTAAGACTCCACATTTTATGGGCGTGAAGTGCGTAGTTGTTAAAGAGTCATAGGGTTGTTCGCCCTGATTTTGATAAATATAATGTTGGTTGTACAAGATCTACCCATGGTCCAAAGACCATGGGATTGTATAAATAGAGTGAAGCCCTAAGTACATACGATAAGAATCTAAGATCAAATAATGAAGACGTATGTGAGATAGCTCTAAAGTGTAAATCCATGTTTTGGGTGATAATGTAGGTGGAGGTTCTGCAACTAAGTGTGCAGAGGCCTAGTAGTCTGGAGCTGAGTGCAGAGGGTGAGTCGAGTTTGTAATCATTTGGAAGTATTAATAAATACAAGTTTCTATCATTCCTATGCCTTTAGTTCCTATTTGTGAATTTGTTATATTGGGTATGAATTTCACTTTTAATGTTTATATGATATGCGAATGTGTTTAACTGTATTGGTTAAGTGAATGAAAGTTACAACATCTGTTTACATGAAGATAATTAAGATTTTTCAATAAGATAGGTAAGATACTTAGTCTAGTTGGGAAATAACATAGTTCACTACCCTAGTGGTGTGAAAACACCTCAGCCCCTAGTTAGGGATGCACAAAACCCGAGTGTAACACTTCGAAAAGGCATTGAAGGGTGGAAAAGAGCATAAAGAAACCTACACAAAGGTAAGTATAGTTGGAATAAACTGACATCACAACCATCTCAAGGGTGTGGAAACTTGGTTCCAGCTGTGCCCCATACTGCTTCGGGTGAGACTTTTTCCCATGCTCCACGGGCTGATGCCAAAAGGGCCAGTAGTGTAGGGATTTCTTTGGCTAACTAAAGCTAAACCTAGGTTAGGCCTCCATGAGCCAACAAATGGTTCTGTTGCAGGACTAGAATCTGCATGAGAGATGTGTGATTTCGTATCACTGGAATCCAACTAAGAAAGAAATTGAAGGTTGGTTGGAGAGAAGAATTCACGATTTCACGGTGCGGAACAGAAACTTGCAACTATCAAAAGAAGAGTGGCTAGATAGCAACCTATATATGGAGATCCATGAAATCTTTTTTTCTTCTTTCCCTACCGAGATATACGAGTGGATTGTAAAGCTAGCAGATAGCCAAGGAAGATGGAAACTTGACGGTCCTATTGTGTGGACCCCAAAGCTAGCATGAAGGTTGGAAGCATCAGAGGATAAGATTGTGTGCGCCGTCGATCATTGCCTCAATCGCATTATAGGAGGATTTGTTACTAAGTTCATGGTTGACACCTCAGTTAGCTACAACGAGGCAGAATGACACTTTCTCAAAGGACCACAAGGTAAGTATGTAAAATATTTGAATACTTGGATTAAAATGTTATTGTGAGAAAAGAGGGTTATTTAGTTACTTTAATGTTCAAGGATACGCGAAGTGGAAATATTTATAGGAGCGGAGGAAATAAGGGTCCAGAAAATAGCCCCTTGTTTTCACCTCCGCAAGGAGATGAGGAAGAGCTCGTGAAGGTCTCTCTATGAAGTGTTATTCATCTGATAAGACAAAGAATTCCATGAACCCCACCTCTTCCCACACCACCATCGGCTTCAACGCCATCACCTCCATCTTCACCTGTACCAGCTCCACCACAACCGAGATTCAGTATGGCAAACATAGTGAAGTTGCCTATGTTCAAAGGTTTGAGAAACGAGGATATAGACCAATTCTAGCTCATTTTAAGGGTAGTATGGGAAGTGCAGCATGTTACAAATGACCATATCAATAAAGTGACACTAGTTAGTGCTCTACAGGATTGTACAAGTGACCTAGTATATTAAGTACTCCAATGATAACCCGAATGTGAGAGTCACAGATATCCAAAAACACTAAATAAAGAATTTAGCAGACCTAAATCTCAAGTGCAGTCAATTGTGGGATTCAAAGAGATCATGATGTTACTAGGCAAGACTCCTTGGGAACTAGATCAGAGACTGAAATGTATGATTCCTCAAGCCAATATGAATCTAACAGATGGATAGTATCGTGAGTGGTTGGTAGCTTCACTACTACCACACTTAAGGAGTGCGTTGTCACAACAGAAGATATCAACTCAGGCAAAGGCTTTGAAGATTGCCATGAGGCTTCATGAGACCTCGATGCAGGACCCTAACCTAGGAGTTTAGCAGATCCACACGCAGCTAAAGAATCTATGCCTGGAGATGTAGAGTCTAAAATAGGACATGAAAGTTCGACCATAAGTGCGGAAATAAGTGTGGTGCGTGAAATGCAAGAGTCAGGGTCATGACAAAGACCATTGCCTAGTCTTTACAAATTACCTTGTAGGAGGAGAACCGATGCCTTTAAGGTTGGAAGCTCAAGAAAGACCTAGTGTGGCACCTTCTTTGTGGTGCACTATTTGTCAAATAATAGGAATACATGCCACGGACAACTGCCACTTGTTACAGAAGTATATAAAAAATTCGCAATAGTTTTTCTGTAGCTTTTGTAAGTTGGTGGGACATGATGAGCATACTTGCAGAAGCTATGAATTGATGATGGATTGAATGCCCGCCTATAGAGTTCAGGCCAAAATGTGGCCCCTTGACTAGAATGCAATAATGGCATAGATAGGATTTCAGGGGCACAAACGAGGCTGAGGCAGAGGAGGACCTAGTAGAGGTCACTGATAGTTAATTTTCTATAATTGCAGAGGACCAAAACACTATGCCCGCGATTTCAATAATCCAACGCACCTGTCATGCAAGTATTGCATGTTGTTTGATCATGAAAAAGAATATTGTCCTAACTTGATAGCTAGGATACTCGAAAAAAGAGTGGTACTGTCTCCCCTGACTCAGAACCTACAGATGATGAGGTCCGAGCTGCGTGAGGAAGATCTGAACATAAACAATTTGCTCCAAAGTGGAATCATGATGGGAGATGACAAAGGCAAACAACTAGAAGACAGTACTTGGGTTTGCAAAGCCCCAACAAAAGAAGCTAAGTTTGATTTGGACCGCACATAGAAAACCTTCATGGAAGCTAAGAAGAGCTTCGTTGAGGCCTCCACTTTAGGAAGCAAAGATAAGCCCAAGCCAGAGATGGACCCCTCTATTCTCACAATTTTCCTGGAAACTTGTATGAAGTTACTGCATGACAGTAAGGCTATGAAAGGGTTCTAGGAACTCATCAATGGATGTGCTAGGACCGCTCTAGGAGAACCACACGTAGTGAGGAAAATCAGAAAACATAGAACAAGGATGGGGCATGAAATGATACTAACTGTGCAAATCGGAGAATACAATATGGGGAGACCCATGGTGCAATGGTCATCAATTGAGCTAAGGATGGAAAATCAGCATAAAATCATACCCATGGGTGATTGCAGGGAATAATTGTGGATATTGAGGGAGTGAGCGCTCTGGCATATTTTGAAGTAATAGAGATTGTTGATGATAGCAATCCCTACCCCGCGCTCCTGGGAATTGACTGGGCTACTGATATGAATGGGGTAATCAATCTAAAGAATCGAAAAATGATCTTTGATAAGAATTCACTGAACGTAATTATATCCCTGGACCCCATTGAAGGATCGCGCTATACAGAGCTGGTCCATGACTATGAGAATGATGATGATCTGGACTGCATCTATAAGATAATAGTGTGAGACCAAGACTAGGTAAATCCCACCGCAAATGGGTGGATTACATGGGAGCATGAGAGCTCCTGCACTTTGGACTCCGATGAGGAAATAGAATGATGGTAGAATCAGTTACATGAGGTAACTATGCTGAATTGCAATATGATGACCCGGTCGTTGCACTGCGTGTCAACCAAAGTAAGAGATCTACCTACTTATTATTGTATAAATGAGGTAGATACCTTCTTGGATGCATTTGAAAGGGAGGTGTCAGAAAAGAAACGCTTCAAAGCCTTAGATTGGGTACTACATGCTACGCCTGCAAGATGGTGGGGTACACACAAAGGAAGCTTTAATGATTGGTGCGAATGTAGGAAAATTATGTGAGTATGATTTGGGAAGCCTAAGATGCACCTGATAGAAAAGCATGGTGGGTAGGATGATCTACACACGCATCTGGCCAAGTGTACACAGGACTGTCAAGACGAGCCCCAACCTACACAAATGCACATGTACTCCACACTAAAATACATGGTCAATAAGCATGTGTTGGGGGAGTGAATTTTTAGATGGCTCTTAATGTTAGGAAGACATTATATAGGGAGAGCAATCACACAGAAGATTCTACGTGTAGGGTTGTGGTGGCCAGCCCTTCATTAGGATTCAAAAGCGTAATTGTAAAGCATGTGACGTATGTTAGGGAATAGGCAGACCATCGTGAAGGGATGAGATGCCTTTGAATCCATAAATGATTTTGTAATCTTTCAAAAAGTGGGAAATAGATTTTTTAGGGTCGATTCAGCTCGAAGAAAAGATAAGTGTAAGGTACATTATCACTACGATAGAGAATTTGACTCGTTGGGCAGAAGTGTAGCCAGTGAAGGATTGCATGGTTGCAACTGCCATGAAGTTTCTGTTTGAACATGTACTGACGTGATTTGGATGTTCGAAGATCTTGATTAGCAATCACAATATACACTTCCTTAATGAAACGATTAGCGTGCTAACAGAAGAGTTTCAGGTGTATCATCGGAAGAGCACACCGTATCTCCCATAGGCTAACGAGATAGTAGGAGAATTCAAAAAAGTACTGGAAACTGCACTGAGCAAGGTATGCAATGTGCAACGAAGTGATTGGGACCTACTCATACCAGTAGTGTTATGGGCTTATTGGATGACAAGCAAGAAGCTGACAGGACAGACACCCTTTAGGGTTGTCTATGGAGTGGAAGCCATAATACCTATGGAATACATCATGCCTAGTCTATGCAGAGCAGAGGTCACAGGTATGACAGATCACAAAGCTATGGAGGAGAGGCTCAAGGAGTTGGAGGAGCTCGAAGAAGAGATATTTTTGGCTAGATTTCACCAGCAGGTCCAAAAGCAACACCAAAAGGCATGGCACGATCAACATATTAAGATGTGCACCTTTAAGGTGAATGACTTTGTGCTGTTGTATGATAGTAAGTTCGATAAATTTCCAGGAAAACTCAGAATTCATTGGCTAGGGCCATATGTTATTAAAGAGATTACCGATGGTGGCGCAGTCCAGCTAGTTAAGTTAAATGGAGATCCCTTCCTAGGAAAAGTGAATGGTAGTCATTTGAAGCCATACATAGGTGGCCCAACAATCTGACTAACCAATAGAACCATAGACTTAGCGCTCTAAGACATTGAAAGGAGGTGTGGGAATATAAAATACTATGCCTGGGAACTGTGTGATGTCAAGACTGTGTGAAGCAGCAAAGTGTCACAGGGTCTGCCACAATGGGAAGATAGTTGAACTCACATGTAGGTCGGCCAAAAGTGACCATAAAAGTCATTGTTCACGATTTGATGGTTGGTTTCAGGCCAAAGGGAGTGGGCGAAGGGCATTTAAGGTGAACTTTATGGGATAGATTCTTGAAAATTGACTGCGAACCTAGGATATATAGACTGAATGTGGGGGGAATGGTCGAATTCAAAGTCAAAAGGCATTATAAAATAAAAGTGGCCGTCCAGCAAATGACACTTTCCATTTTGAGAACTAAGTTGTTGTGTGCTCAAGTATTCATGAGCCAAGACTTATTCAAGACTCTGAAAGAAAATTCGTTGTTTGAGCAATTATCAGTGACACTGAAATAACTATGGAATAGCACTATATCAGCACCTAAATAAGCCCTGACCACAGGATCTATGACAGTCGAGGAAGCTGTGCAGGAAATTATGGAAGTTGAAGCCCCAAAGAGCGTCAGAATAATCGCTAAGGTCCCTAAATCACCACAAACGCTGAGACCTAAAATGGATAAGAAAGCCGTGATATCGGTGTGCGTCTCACCCCGAAATCCACTGAGGACCAAGATCACATTGCAGGAAAAGTTCAAGGCCATTAATTTGGAGGTCGATGAGGAGGAAGAGTTTAAAGAAATCCTAGTGGAGGAGGAGGATGTAGAGATGGATGTTCAAACTCAGGGTGAGGATCCTATTACATGATTGCCTGAATATGTTCCACTACGAAAGGGTAAAGCAAAGGTTCCAAAGGATATAGATGATAGCAAGAGCTCTCTGCAAACTCCCCTACTCCCAAACGATATTGTGCTTAAGGGACTACACTTGGGGCAGGTTCCCGTGTTGAAATTTGAAGATTGGGACCTTGGAGACCATGAGAAGTTCCTACATTTAGTAACTATGAAGCTAATGCATCAAAAGATAGACGCGATGGCTAGAATGATTGAATTGGAGCTGCAAAAATGGCTCAAAGGTGTAGAGAAATCTGGGTTGCTAAACCTGCTCTGGGTGCCGCATTACCACCATGCCCTAGTGATCATTTTTATCATCAGGAAGAAGGAAGAGACAAAACTTCCAATGGCATAGTTGGCAGAAAAGCGCAGGAAAGAAGAAGCAACTGCTAAGGCCTAGGTAGTGCATCACACTATGACGTTAGTGGAGTAGTAGAAAATAATAGACGAGGAGCATGAAGGACAGAAGCCACCTTCACCCAAACTAGAGACAAACATAGAACAAGGTGGCGCAGACCTACAGACAATGTCCACCCAGGCCAAGTGTCCATGACCATGAGAGCAAGTAGGGTTGTGAAAGAAAATAAAGGCCTCAAAGACATCTTTCGACCATATCACCCTCACTAAAAGGGGACTTACATGATATCAGTGAAACGGTGAGCGATGTCAACGTGGAGGCCCTCCAGTAGTTTAAGGAACAACAGTAGTTGGTATTGGGGGCTCTCCGGACACAAATACGGGAGTTGCAGGTGCGCACTCCATAGGCTGACACAGTGTCCACCAACCTCGTAGTCAGCACTTCAGCTATTGATGAAATGTTGCTTGCCAGGATGACCAACATAATAGTGCTACCAGATGGAGCACTCATTATAGAGAATGAGGTTGACAGGCCTATGGTAAGTAGTTTGAAAGGAGTTGGACTAAACATGTTTCCACTCCCTCAGGAGATGCTCTATCTATTTTAGGATGGAGTCACCATAGAACTTTGGGCCAAGGAGAGTCGCGCTATACAAGTAATGAGCGAGCAGTGCATCAACATTGAGCAGTTGAGCCTGCAGCGCAACAAGGCCGTGGAGTAGAAAAAAGGATAATTCAAGTTGTGGAGGAAGCCTGCCAAATGGTCTTGGATTTGGCCATTGAAGTAGAGGAACCATTAGAGGTGTTCATCCATGAGTTATCCACAGGGGTGTGTGACGCAAAAGTAGAAATGGTCATGGTTCAACTAGAGCTGAAACTTCAGATAACAGAACTATAGTTGAAGGCTCAGCCTTAAACTCCACCGAAGGTTAGAGAACAATGTTCCACCATGGTTACAACAATAATGGAAACTGTTGGCAGTGCAGTGAAAAACTGCATGAAGCTATTCGAACAATCATTCAAGGTCCTCAGCACCTTGCAGGTGGATCCGAACATAGAGCACGTAGAAAAAGAGCTATGGGAGCTGCAACAAAAATACGATGAGGTAAAAGGGACCACATAGATGGTTTCCCTTACACAGAGGCTTGTAAGGATGTAGTAGGCAAAGGTGCTCAAGGAAAATGTTGATGTCGCTAGGCACAAAGAAGTGGTCTTGAAAGCATGCCTACAACCATGGATTGATGAGACATATACAATAAAAACATACATTGAAGAAAACCTCGTGCAACTGCGCGCAACTCAGGAGAAGATTCAGGGCAACAGCTCAAAAATAGAGGTCACCAAACAACTCGTGGAGGAATTCCAGCAAGCAGCCACTCAGTGCACTGCTAAACTTGCAGTTATCCAAACAGAACTGGGAGGTCTTCGCCCGCTAAGATCTCCGCACCTACAGAGTGACTCGAGGGCGAGTCATGATGTTTGTGTTGGGGGCCTATTGGGCGTGGGATCCCCTAAGGGTAGTTTTTGGGCTAAGACCCTAGATTTCAGTCCAATTTTGTAAATAGAATGTAAAGACTCTACATTTTGTGGGTGCAAAGTGCATAGTTGTTAAAGAGTCATAGGGTTGTCTAGCCTTATTTTGATAAATGTAATATTGGTTATAGAAGATCTACCCATGGTCCATGGACCATGGGATTGTATAAATAGAGCGAAGCTCTAAGTAGATAAGATAAGAATCTAAGATCAAAAAATGAAGATGTATGCGACATAGCTCTGAAGTGTAAATCTAAGTTTTGAGTCGTAGCGTAGGTAGAGGCTCTACAGCTGAGTTCGCAAAGGCCTAGTAGTCTGTAGCTGAGTTCGCAGACCCTTGCAGCTGAGTGAACAGGGCAAGTCGATTCTATAATCATTTGGAATTATTAATAAAGAGAAGTTTCTATCTTTCCTACATCTTTATTTCCCATTTATGCATTTGTTATATTGGGTATCAATTTCACTTCTAATGTTCATATGATGCGCGAATGTGTATAACTATATTGGTTAAGTGAACACAAGTTACAACATCTATTTATGCAAATATAATTACGATTTGTCAATAATATAGGTAACATACTTAGTCTAGTTGGAAAATAGTGCAATTCACTACCCTAGTGGCATGAAAACACATCAGCCCCTAGATAGGGCTAGGAAAAATCAGAGTGTAGCACTTTGTGAAGTCACTGAAGGGTGGAAAAGAGTGTAAAGAAACCTACATGAAGGTAGGTATAGTTGGAATAAACTAACATCACAACCATCTCAAGCTTCTGGAAACTTGGTTCTAGCATCCCCCCATACGGCTTCGCGTGAGACTTTAGTCTACACTCCGCGGGCTGATGCCGAAAAGGCCAGTAGTGTAGGGATTTGTTTGGCTAACTAGTGCTAAACCTAGGTCAGGCCCCCATAGGCCAATAAATAGCTCTGTTGCTGGGACCGAAATTTGCATGAGAGATGTGTGATGTCGTATCACTAGAATCAAACTAAGAAAGAAATTGAAGGATGGTTGGACAAAAGAATTCACGAGTTTGCAGCGCAGGAGAATAGAAACCCAGGACTATCAAAAGAAGAGTGGGTAGACAGTTACCTGTATCAGAGATCCATGAAATATTTTTTGTTTCCTTCCTTATTGAGCTATATGAGTGGATCGCGAAGCTAGCATATTGTCAAGGAAGGTCGAAACATGATGGTCCTATTGTGTGGACCCTGAAGCTAGTGCGGAGGTTGGAAGCATCAAAGGATAAGATCACGTGCCCCATCGACCATTGGCTCGACCACATTATAGGAGGACTTTACTGAGTTTACGGTTGACACCTTAGTTAGCTACAGCGAGGCAAATGACGCTTTCTCAAAGGACTGCGAGATAAGTACGTAAAATTTTTTAATACTTGGATTAAAATGTTGTTGTGTAAAAACCAGGTTATGCAGTTACCTTGATGTTTAGGGCTACATGAAGTGGAAATATTTACAGGAACAAAGGAAATAAGGGTCTAGAAAATAGCCCCTTTATTTCACCTCCGTGAGCAGATGAGGAAGAGCTTGTGAATGTATCTCCACGAAGTTCTATTCATCTGATAAGACAAAGAATTCGATGAACCCCACCACTGGCTTCACCGCCATCACCTCCATCTTCACCCATACCAACTGCACCACCACCGCGATTCAGTATGGAAAACACAGTGAAGTTGCCTACGTTAAAAGGTTTGGGAAATGAGGATCTGGACCAATTCTAGTTTGTTGTGAGGGCTATATGGGAAGCGCAAGGTGTTATAGATGACCATATCAAGAAAGTGACACTCATTAGTGCTCTGCAGGATGGCATGCTGACTTGGTATATTAAGTACTCCAACGATAACCTGAATGCAAGAGTCGCGGATATCCAAACAACACTAAATAGGTAATTTAACAGATCTAAATCTGAAGCGCAGTTGATTGTGGGATTCAAAGAGATCATGATGCTACTAGCCAAGACTCCTTGGGAACTAGATTAGAGGCCGAAATGTATGATTCAAAAAGCCAATATGAGCCTGACAGATGGACAACATCACAGGTGATTTGTAACTTCACTACTACCACACTTAAGGAGTGCGATGTTGCAACAGAAGTCAACAACTCAGGTAGAGGCTTTGGAGATTGCCATGAGGCTTCATGAGACCTCGATGCAAGATCCTAACCTAGTAGTTTAGTAGATCCATCCGTAGCTAAATAATCTATGCCTCGAGATGCAGAGTCTGAAATAGGACAAGGTGGTTTGACGAGAAGTGTGCGAAGAAATGTGGTGTGTGAAATGCAAGAGTCAAGCTCATGACAAAGACCACTTCACGGTCTTTACAAATTACCTTGCAGGAGGAGGATCGATGCCTTTAAGGCCAGAAGCTCAAGAAGGACCTTGTGTGGCACCTTCTTTGTGGCACGCTACCTATCAAATAGCAAGAAAACATGCCAGGAACAACTGCCACTTGTTACAGAAGTATACATAGAATTCGCAACAGTTGTTCTGTAACTTTTGTAGGTCAGTGGGACATGACGAGTGTACTTGCAAAAGCTATGAATTGATGATTGATAGAACGCCCACCTACAGAGTTTAGGCTGAAACAAGGCCCCTTCACCAGAATGTAGGAATGACATGGAGAGGATTTCAGGGGCGCAGACGAGGCCGAGGTAGAGGAGGACCTAGTATATGTTGCAGAAAGTTGATTTGCTACAATTGCAGAGGACCAGAAAAATATGCCCATGGTTGTACTAATCCAACACGCACATCATGCAAGTATTACATGCTCTTTGATCATGAGATAGAATATTGTCCTACAATGATAGCTAGGATACATGACAAAGGAGCATTACCACCTCCCCCAACTCAAAACCTGCAAATGATGAGGTATGACCCGTGCGATGAAGATCTGAATGTAAGCATTGTGCTCTGAAGTGGAATAGAAATGGGAGATGACAAAGGGCAACAACCAATGACAGTACTTGGGTTCGCAAAGCCTCCACAAAAGAAGTTGAGTCTGATTTGGAGCATACTCGGGAAACCTTCATGGAAGCTAAGAAGAGCTTCACTGAGGCCTCCACTTCAGGAAGTAAAGATAAGCTCGAGCCAGAGATGGACCCTTCTATGCTCACAACTTTCTTGGAAACTTGTATGAAGTTACTGCGTGATAGTAAGGCTATGAAAGGGTTACAGGAACTCATCAACAGATGCGTTGGGGCCACGCCAGAAGAACTGCATGTAGTTTTGAAGATCAGAAAACATAAAACAAGGGTGTGGCATGAAAAGAGACTAACCGTTCAGATCAGATAATACGAAATCGATCAAGTCATCCTAGATTTAGTGTCAGATGCAAATATTCTACCGAAATAGACATGGGAGTGAATCGAGAGACCTACTCTGCAATGGTCTTCAATTTAGCTAAGGATGGTGAATAAGAAAAAAGTCATACCCACGGGGCGATTGCAGGGAGTAATTGTGGATATTGAGGGAGCGAGCGTGCTGGCTAATTTTGAGGTAATAGAGATTGTTGATGATAGCAATCCCTACCCCATGCTCCTGGAAATTGACTGGGCTACTGATATGAACAGAGTAATCAATCTAAAGAAGCAAAAAAATATCTTTGAGAAGAAGTCATTGTGCAGAATTATAACCCTGGACCTCCCTTAAGGATCGTACTATACGAAGTTGGTCTGCAACTATGAGAATAATGATGATCTAGACTACATCTATAAGATAACAATGCAAGACCAAGACTAGGAATATCCCACCAGGAATGGGTGGATTACATGGGAGCGTAAGAGGTCCTAGACTTTGGACTTCGACAAGGAAATAGAATGATGGCAGAATCAGTTACATGAGGTAACTACGCTGAATTGCAATATGATGACCCGGCACTGCATTGCATGTCAACAAAAGTAAGAGATCGTCCTACTTATGATGGTCTAAATGAGGTACATACCTTCTTGGATGCATTTGAAAGGTAGGTGCTAAAGAGCATCGCTTCAAGGCCTTGGATTAGGTACTTTGCTCTATGCCCGCAAGATGGTGGGGTACACACAAAGGAAGATTTAATGATTGGTGCGAATGTAGGAGAAAGATGCGAGAACAATTTGAGAAGCCAAATGTGTGACTGATAGAAAAGCACAATTAGCAGGACAATCTGCGTGCACATCTGGCCAAGTTGACGCAGGCCTATGGAGAAGACCCCCAACCTATGCAGATGCTCATGTACTCCATGCTAAAATACATGGTCACTAAGCATGTGTTGGGGGAGCGAATTTGCAGATGGCTCTTAATGTTGGGAAGACATTATGTAGGGAGAGAAACTATGCAGAAGATTCTACACATAGGGTTGTGGTGGCCAACCCTTCATCAGGATTTAGAAGCTTATTGCAAAGCATTCAGCATATGCTAGAGAAGTGGTAGGCCATCGCGGAGATGAATGCCTTTGAATCCACAACTTACATTGCAATCTTTCGAAAGTGGGAAATAGATTTTGTAGGGCTGATTCAGCCCCAAGGAAAGACAGGCACGAAGTACATTATCATTGCGATGGAGTATTTGATTCGTTGGTCACAAGCACAACTAGTGAAGAATTGCACAGGTACGACTGCTGCAAAGTTTCTGTTTGAACATATATTGATGCTATTTGGATGTCTAAAGATCCTGATGAGTGACCATGGTACACAGTTCCTAAATAAAATGATCAGTGCATTGACAGAAGAGTTATAGGTGTATCATTAGAAGAGCACATCGTATCACCCACAAGCTAACAGGACAGTAGAAGCATTCAAAAAAGTACTGGAAATCATGTTAACCAAGGTATGCAATGCATAGCAAAGTGATTGGGACCTACTCATACCAGCAGCGTTATGGGCTTATTAGACAACATACAAGAAGCTGATGGGACAGACACCTTTTAGGCTTGTCCACGGAGTGGAAGCCATAATGCTATGGAATACATTGTGCCTAGTCTGTGCATGGAAGTGCTCAAATGTATGATGGATCACAGAGCCCTAGAGGAGAGGCTTGCACAGTTGGAGGAGCTCTAAGAAGAGATATTTTTCGCTGGATTTCACCAACTGATCCAAAAGTAATGTGAAAAGGCATGGCATGATCGACATGTTAAATTGTGCACCTTTAAGGTGAATGACTTGGTGTTGTTATATGAGAGTAAGTTTGATAAATTTCCAAGGAAACTCACAATGCATTGGCTGGGGCCATATGTTATTAAATAGATTACTAATGGTGGCATGGTCCAGTTGGTTAAGTTAAATGGAGATCCCTTCCCACGAAAGTGAATTGTAGTCATTTGAAGCCATACACAAGTGGCCAGACAATCTGACTAACCAATAGAAGCATAGTCTTAGCACTCCAGGCAGTTGAAAGGAGGTGTGGGAGTATAAACTACTATTCCTGGGAATTGCATGTTGTTAGGACTCTATGAAGCAGTGAAGTGTCATAGGGTCCTTGGCAGTTCGAAGATAGCTGCACTGGAATGCAGGTCAGTTGGAAAGTGACAGTTAAATTCACTATTCATGATTTGATGGTTGGTTTCAAGGAAAATGGAGTGGGAGGCATGCATTTAAGGCGAACTTTATGGGCTAGATTCTTGAAAATATGCTGCCAAACTAGTATTAATGGACCGAATGTGGGGGAAACAGTCTAATTCAAATTCAAAATGCACTATAAAATACAAGTGGCTATCTAGCAAATAACACTTGCCATTTTGAGAACTGAGTTGGTGTGCACTCAAGTATTCATGAACTGAGACTTATTCGAGACTCTAAAAGAGAATTCGTTGTTTGAGAAATTACTAGTGACATTAAAAGAATTATGGAATAGCACTATGTTAGCACCCGAAGAAGCCCTGACCATAGGAGTAGTGACAGTTAAGGAAGCCACACAGGAAATTATGGAAGTGGAAGCCCCAGACAATGCCGGAATAATCGCCGAGGTCCCTAAATCACTGCGAACACCGAGACCTAGAAAGGATAAGCATGCCATGGTACCAGCATGTGTCTTGCCCCAAAATCCACTGATGACTAAGCTTACATTGCAGGAAAAGCGGAAGGCCATTAATTTGGAGTTCAATGAGGAGAAAGAGTTTGAAGAAATCGTAGTGGAGGAGGAGGATGTACAGATGGATGTTGAAACCTAGGGTGTAGACCCTATTACACGGTTACCTAAATATGCTCCATCGGAAAAGGGGAAAGCCAAGGTTCCGTAGGATATAGATGAGAGCAAGAGCTCTCTACAAACTCCCCTACTCCCAAACAATATTGTGCTTGAGGGATTGCACTTGGGGCAACTTCCTATTTTGAAATTTGAAGATTGGGACCTCGTAGACAAGGAGAAGTTCCCGCATTTAGCGACTACGAAGCTAATTCTCTAGAAGATAGATGTGATAGCTAGAATGATTGAATTGGAGTTGTGCAAATGGCTCAGAGATGTAGAGAAATCCAAGTTGCTAAACCTGCTATGGGTGTCACATTACCACCACACCACAGTGACCATTTTTGTCATCAGGTAGTTGTTTTACTTAGTGCATGATGGGTGCTTGTGGTTGGAGGATCCCATTCCCATCACAAACCATCTGATTCACTAGATTAAATGACTCCCTTGCTCAGGGGAGAATCCAACAAACACTTCAAAGGGAAAGGTGGAGAGTTGGCCATCGTGGAGGTAATGAAAAATAAATTTATGTTGGAGAAGAAGAAGTGAGGGTATGCCATATCTAGCATCAACAACCTTATAGTCAAGGTCGTGGCATAGATATTGGCACAGAAGGTGATACAGCAGTGTTGCACAGATGAGCTGCCTGCACCAGTGGTTGGACTAGTCGTGCAATGTGTAGAAGGGGTCGAGTTCAACTAGGTGAACTATCTATGCGGTCAGTTCCTTATGAATTGCTGCAAGTTACAAGAGTAGGGCAAAATGTTTCATTACAGGTGGCTCTTGTTGTCAATAGTACTGGTGCCACGGCAGTTTCCCGAAGATAGCCAATTCCCTTCAGTCACACTAGACCTTCTGGAGGCAGGGAAATACGCTTCGCTATGGGCGACCAAGGATGTGGAGAGGATAGGAGAGAGTAAGATATTTTGGATATTCATCGAGATGAATATCTAGATGGGGATCAATCACGAGCCATGATTATTGTACATAGTCCACAATAGTTTAGAGAGCTTTGCGGAGTTCAAATAAGACTTTCACGATGTCTTCATGAGGGCATGGAAGGACCCTACGAAGACGTGATAGGATTTACCATATTTTGCGACTAAAAATGTGATATTCACAGTCCTTGAGTCTTGGCTGCTAGAGTGGCGCGCCCCGGCCAACTCCGTAGTGGAAGTAGAGAATTCCTCCACGTAGTGGAAGAAGGAAGAGATAAAACTTCAGATGGCACAGTTGGCAAAAAAGCACAAGAAAGAATAAGCAGTGGTTAAGGCCCAGGCAGCGAGCTATGATGCGACATTGGCAGAGCAGCAGAAAACAGCAGACAATGAGCACGAAGTCCAGAAGTCACCTTCGCCCAAACCAGAGAAGGACACAGAACAAGGTGGCATTGACCCACAAACAACATCCACCCAAATCAAGCATCCATGACCACGAGAACAGGTAGGGTTGCGAAAGAAAACAAAAGCCTCGAAGATATCTTTCAACCCATTCACTCTCACTAAAGGGGACTTGCATGATATTGGTGAAATGGTGAGGGATGTCACTATGGAGGCCCTCTAGTGGTTTGAGGAACAAAACCAGTTGGTATTGGGGGCTCTCCAGACAAAAATATAGTCTAGTTGCATGTGCGCACTCCACAGGATGGCACAATGTCAACCAACCTCACAGTCGGTACTTCAGATGCCAAGGAAATGTTACGCACTAGAGTTACCAACACAGTAGTGCTGCCAGATGGAGCACTCATTACAAGGAACAAGGCCGACAAGCCTATGGTCAGAAATTTGAAAGGGGTTGGACTATACATGGCTATGCTTCCTCGGGCGATGCTCTATATCTTGTAGGATGGAGTCACCATATAAGTTTGAGCCAGGTCATGCTATACAGGTAATGAGTGAGCAATGCATCAACATTAAATAGTTAAGCCTACAGTGCAACAAGTCCATGGAGCAAAACAAAGAGATAATGCAGGTTGTGGAGGAAGCTTGCCAAATGGTCTTGGAGTTGGCCATTCAAGTAGAGGAACCAATGGAGGTGCATGTTCGTAAGTTAGCCACAGCAATACGTGACACAAAAGTAGAAATGGCAAAGATTTAACTGGAGCTGAACCATCAGATAGTAGAACTATAGTTGAAGGCTCAGACTTCAACTCCACTGGAGGTCAGAGAAAAGCGTGTCACTGCAGTCACAGCAGCAATGGTGGCGGTTGATAATGTAGTCACAGACTACATGAAGCTATTCAAACAGTCATTCGAGGTCCTCACCACCTTGCAGGAGGACCCGAACATAAAGCACCTAAAAACATAGGCACACGAGCTGCAACAAAAATACGATGAGGTAAAAGGGACCACATAGATTGTTTCCCTTACACAGAGGATTGCATTGAAGGCAGAGGCACTCAAGGAATAGGTGGATGCCACTAGGCACAAAGAAGCAGTCTTGAAAGCCCATTTATAGCCATGGATCGATGATGCATATACAATTATAGCATCCATTGAATCAAAGCTTGCGCAACTACAAGAAACTTAGGAGAGGATTCAGGGTAGCAGTTCAACAGCAGCGATCACCGAATAGCATGTGGACGAAGGCAAGCAGGCTACCGCTCAGTCCACTGTTGAATTTGCAGCAATCTAATCTGAGCTAGAAGGTCTTCATGGTAGGATCCCCGTACATGTAGAGTGACTCGAAGGCAAGTAACGATGCTTGTGTTGGGGACCTGTTGCATGCAGGATGCCCTAAGGGCAGTTTTCAGTCTAAGACACTAGATTTTGGTCCAATTTTGTAAATCCAATGTAAAGACTCTACAATTTGTGGGCACAAAGCATGTAGTTGTTAAAGAGTCATAGGGTTGTCCACCTTCATTTTTGTGAATGCAATGTCGGCTGTAGAAGATCTACCCATGGTTCATGGACCATGGGATTGTATAAATAGAGTGAAGATCTAAGTAGATATGATAAGAATCTAAGATTGAATAATGAAGATGTATGTGAGATAGATCTGAAGTGTAAATCTAAGTTTTAGGTCATAGCATAGGTAGAGGCTCTGTAACTGAGTGCGTAGATGCCTAGTAGTTCGTAGCTGAGTGCGCGGACCCCTGCAGCTAAGTGCATGGAGCCCTGGAGCTGAGTGCACAAGGCGACTCGAGTCCATAATCATTTGGAAGTATTAATAAAGAGAAGCTTCTATCATTCTCTCGTCTTTATTTCATGTTTATACATTTGTTATATTGGGTATGAATTTCACTTCTAGTGTTTATATGATGCGTGAATGTGTAGAACTATATGGGTTAAGTGAACGCAAGTCATCCATTTACGTGAAGATAATTAAGATCTGTCAATAAGATAGGTAAGATACTTAGTCTAGTTGGGAAATAGCACAGTTCGCTGCCCTAACAATGCAAAAACACATAAGCCCTTGGTTAGGGCTATGCAATAGTCGAGTGTAACACTTCATGAAGGCACTGAAGGGTGGAAAAGAGCATGAAGCAACCTATGCAAAGGTAGGTATAGTTGGAATAAATCGACATCACAACCATCTCAAGGGTGCAGAAACTGGGTTCCAACATCCCCCCATACTGCTTCAGGTAAGACTTTAGTCCATCTTCCATGGGCTGATGCTGATAAGGCCAGTAGTGTAGCGATTTGTTTGGCTAACTAATGTTGAACCTAGCTCAGGCCCTCGTAGGCCAACACCCACAACCTAGCTTCAGCTCCTACTATGAGTTCTTTGAAGGAGGCAAATTAATCCCGCAGAAATTTGCAATCCCTCTCTTCTTTGAACTTGGAAAAGAAAGAGGAAGTACGCATTGATGGATGCATATTTCTAAATCAAAGAAAGTAGAAGATGTGGGCCTCATGGAAGAAAAACTCCTAGATATGGGCAAGGTGTTGAGAGAATTGATAGATAGAGAATACACCATGAAAACACAGATGTAGGTAGAAAACACATGGCTGAGGAGAAAATTGCAAGAAAAGGATACCCAATTGGCCACCATCAAAAGCCTCTCCATGGAGGTACTTCAATGCAGAGTGCAAACCAAATCTTATGCACTTTACCAAAAGTACCAATGGATGCAATTTTGAATTAAGATATTGGTACAACAGGGGACCATGCCATTCCAGGATTATAGGCAATTCATTAATTGGTGTGACAAGAGCACCCTCGAGGACAAGGCCAAGGTATCTAAATTCTACCTGCACAACATTGCATTAACAGACCTAAATGTTTGGTACCCAAATACAAAGTTGGGTGACTTGCAACTAATGGCCCTTGCATCATGGATGAGTCATTAGGAAGCCAAGGCTGAGGAGGTGAGGACAATAGTAGAAAAAAAGGAAGAGGAATCCCTATACATTAGGGAATAGAAAATAAATTCAAGTATTGTAATCAGTAACCATAACATCATTTCCGGTGATGCTCAACTTGCACCAAGATACCTCGATACCCAAGAATAGATCATCTCACATTTTGAGGACACTCTTAAGACTATTGGGGACTGAGATCCAACAAGCATGCTAGAGGAGATGGAATAACTTGCCACACAGTCTTAGGATCAGGAAGTATCACTCTCCTGAGAGATTGAGGAATGCATTACAGAGAACACCCCTGTATAAAAACGTCGTGCAAAGGTTGAAGGTCAATTGGATTGGACTAAATCTCAATCCACCTTTTTTGTTGGGTTTGCTGGAAGGTAGGAAGGATGAAGAGGAAAGAAAGCAGTGGGAAGACATAGAGAAAAATGTAGGGTTCTATCCTGAGGAAGAGATACAATCCACAAAATCTTTCGATACTAGGGAGGCCACCAGGTCTATGAATAATATGGAAATAAATGACTAGGTTTCGAAGGACGAGAAACACTTTCAATATGGCGGTGATGATGAGGCTCATCAAAAGGTAAACTACATGGGTCACAATGCCACTCTCCAAATTATTAAAATTGTATTTACTCACATTTATTTATAAATTTTATTATATTTTTCTTAGTGAGAATAGCAAAAGTGAGTTACTATGTCTTATGGCCTATTGTCTATTAAATGCAGGAAACTGGAGCAGTTTTGAGTTGACTTGAGTGAAGAGACTCGGAGTAGCCAAGTAGGATGGATTATAAGAAATGGTCTCCCTCCTTAACTCCTTAGATCAGTCGAATATTCTCCCACTCTATCTCATTAGCCCAGTGTCACTGGCAGCCAAGCAAGCCAAGTTGATTAGAAGCCAAGCCAATGTGAGTCAAGGAAGAGTTATTATCGAGTTAGTGAGCCTAGTATCCCTATTTTCTAGGGAGGATGTTGGTAGCTCTAGTTTTGTATAGATAAGAAAGCTAAGGGACTCTTTAGGATTAAAATTTTTTCGATAGACAGGAGGTCGTTAAGGTGAAGCACATTTGACTATTATTGTTATGATGTATTTGACATTTTTATGATAATGGGAAATTTTGTTTTAATCCATCACTAATTTGACTCAGAGGGAAGAAGATATTGGATTAGGACCCAACCATAGAAGAATATGTTCCTCTACTTGGTATCTATATTCTTAACTTAGAATGTTGATTTACTACTAAAGTTTATTTCTATTTCTATTTAGCTTAGAAATTTCATTAAGTTATTGCTTATCCATGATTTCATTAGCATAAAGAGTAGATTAGTGTTGTAGTCTAGTGAAGGAATATACTAGAAAATATTGTGACAGTGACCTCCCTCTCATCTCCTTTACATGATCATGATTAGGGGACCCCACTCTCACAGACCCAAAACAAAGTTTATCCTATATTCATTTCCTAGGTTAAGTTTCACACTTAGCTGGATAGTTGTTTATGATTCCTTGGAAATATTTTCAGTTGTTAGTTTGTTTCTTAAGGTTTATGTAGCTTAGAATTTAGTCCATTCTATAGATCTAGTCTCTAACAATAGTTAGGATGGACTTTCTAAATTCAACTCATCTTTTCCATTTTGACATGTAATAATTTGCACATGAAAAGAGAGAGACGTTTTATTGAAGGGATTGTTGATCTACAGGAAGGGGTACCTCCAACCAACTCCACCTAGGTCTCCTCCACCTTTTGTTGATGCATACCAATCATATTCAAAACCTCAATTTTCCAGCCACCCTGAGCAAGTTGTCTTAAGAAAATTTATGCTTCTGAGAGTGTTGGGCTTGGCCTAGGGTGATTTTCACCTTCCCTACACCTTCCACAATTTTCATGCACCCTTCCAACAATTCATCTCACCATTATTTTCCTCCAAAACATCTCAGCCAACTTCACGTAGTAGTATACGACATCTTGTAGCAATTTCCTATAGCAAACTTGTAGCTTCCTATTTTTGACCCGAAATTGTACTATAGCCTAGTCTAGAAGTAGGTTAACCCATCAGCTTGGACTCCATGACCAAAAGTACCACCTAAACTAGCCTTTTCATTCCTTTCACTCCTAGAAGATCATATAGCATTAGATTTTATATTTATGGCTTTAGCAATTAGGACTTTTATCTATTTTGTAAGTGTGAATAAGATAATTAATGCATGCACGTTTGGATTTTGAAATGATAGAACAACATATTATTTTCAAGAAGTTCTAGTAACTAGATGATCAAGTGAAAGGTTCGCATATTTTCCTTCCTGCAAGTGATTTGTGTGATTTCATAGCTAGATTATTTATGTCATTTCATATCATTTACAAGTTAGCAATTTTCATTTCCCAAATTAACAAGAATTTACTTTTCCTACACTAGAACTAGTTTTACATTCAATTTTCAATAGTCAAACTCCCTTTAGTCCAATACAGGATTGGTATGGAACCCTAATGGTCAGGTGCCCCAGTTGAGAAGTGACATGAGTAGAATGATGAATTTGTTGTCTATATAGTACTATCACCTCCAAGTTTGTATGAAACCCTAGGTTGATAAAGTAAATTTGGTAGCCATAGGAGATGCAACATTCTTGCTGTAATATTGAGGCTCATCAGTATTTTCCAAGTGAAGGACCATAGCTCACTTTCGACCAAGTTTCCAGCAGAGGAGGTGAGGCTTGGAGTTAACTCATTGTCAGAGTTGAACGTGCACTGGAACTAGTATATGGTGGTTGGATGAGAAGAGGAGTTGGGGTCTATGTAGTTGGGCCTCTAGATATTCATTAATAAGTATATGGAAATAAGTCTTACCCCTAACTTGGGGTGGTACCCATAAGGTCGGGTTGGATGGGCCATAGCTCAAGGCAACAAATGGGAAGAGGGTTGACTGCGAAACTTGATGCCATCACTAACCCCTAACCTTTCACACCAATTTGCGATGTCAACCACAATGGAGTTTGGTATAGCGAGAGAGGGATGAAGCTACTAAGGAAATATCAATTAAGAAATATGGCAGGAACATTGGCTTGTATGTGACTCCAACCATAAGAAAACTGCCAAAATTTGGATTGGCGAAGTGCAAGTTAAGTTTTTGTAATTTTACGAGGAGAGTGAGTTATGTGAGCCCATAACCCAGAGGCTCATAAATTTATAGCCAACTAAGGTCAAAAAATATGTATACCCAAAATCTATTTACATCAAATATGTTTATATGACTTTAGTATTGTCCTTTGTAATATAATCATTGTGATGTAATCATTAAGGGATTACTTTTCTTTGTAATGTAAGAATTAAGGGAGATTACTATATTAATGCTTAAAATAGTAAATTGGTTTGGTTTTGTTGGAGGTTTTTGAGATATTCTCTCAACCTCTCACTTAGTTTTGGATTAGTTAGATCTCACTCTAACTATATAAATGTATTATATTTGAAATTAAATATAGAACAACTTTTTTCTATATGTGAAAAAAAAGTATTAAGTACAACCTACTTATGTTTTCAATTGAGATATCAATTTAGAGTATCTTAAGAGAGAATCAAATGATCAAAAATATTGCTAAGAGAAGGTTTTAATAATATACAATATTGTCACTTGAAGTGTAAAATACCTTATATTCATAAGAATGCGATTTTATGGTTGGAAGGTTACGAGGGATTGTATTTTGATTTTCAACTTTCATATTAAGAGGATTATGATTTACTTGGGCACTTAGATTGTGTACACTATATAGCTTAGGATTTTGATTCCAACACATCCTTGCTCAACTTCAAACATAATTGGCCAAAAAACATACATGTAAAAGGGCCAAATGTAAAATAGGGAGAGCACATGAAATGTATTAAGCATATAAAATTAATTTTTCCAATCGTTTTATATAATGTAAATTGGAGGTAATGTTTTTCAATCATATACTAGTGAGGCCATATTAATTAAATGTACCATGGGGGATTTGATATTCAAATCTCATGGTTTACACAACACTTCATAACACAATGATTTCCAATTGAACTAGCTCCGATGTGTTATTTAAAATAATTACTAAAAGCATGTAACAAGATTCTTGAGATTTATTCTCACTTTATTATGGTAATTTTTAATTTATAAATAGGTTTTCTTACAACACCATATCATCAAAAAAACATGCTCAAAAAACCATAATTCATTTCATATGTCATTTGTTCATATCACATTTTTTTTAATTAATGAATTTAATTAAAAGGAAAAAGAAAGACAAATTGCATTTGAAAGAAAACTTAGCCTTTGATTCTTGTACACTACTAAGAATATTCTAGAATATTTTATGGAAATTAATTTCCTACCATGCAACTAATAATCATTGGTAATTAAATTAAAATTGTGGAAGACCTATTCCAAAATACACATAGCTATCAACATAATAATGTATAGAGGTCGACATTTAGATATTTTACTTAACATGGTCATTAGAATAATTTATATATGCACTACATTGTCCACAATAAAATGAATTTTTTGTTATTAATATATTTTTAAATGCACATTTACATTATGTAATCCTCCAAATAAAAATATTTTATTTATGACTTACATTGCACTTTTTATTATTAGAAATAATTTTTAAATGTTACATTAATTTCATATTAATAATTAATTGAATTACAAATATCACCCTTATTATCCCTATTAGGACATAATTGACTTTTTTTTCTTTTAACATTCAATTAGCTCTCTCTTTAAGTATTAAAATATTTTATTATCAACAAGATTAAAATATTTTTCCTTTTACTTTATCTAACATACATATATGAAGTTGATATTGACATAAATTAGTCAAAATGTATATTCAAATAGTTTATTTAAGTATACAACTTATACATATTCCTCGCACTCAAAAGTGAAAATATAAAATTTTCTTTTTACTTTTGATTATTTTATTTGATATAAAATTGTTTTTTCTTCTATGTTACTCACTCAATTATCAAGGGAAAAATTGTACTAGGTGTACTAGGTATATAGATCCACCTGAAAGAACACTTCCTCAAGATGCTTTTCAATAGAAAAGGTGTTTTACCTACAAGAACTCAGCCAATTAATCTAACTTTTTGGGCTAGTTTAAAATTATGTTACGTCATATGGACATGGAAATATTTTATTTATGGTTGAGAGTGAGCTGAAATATTTTTACCACTTCTCTCATTGTAACATTAATAATGAATCATGGTATTATTGATATTTTATAATCTTGTTAAGTAGCGAACTTATATAAACGAATATAGATTCATCTTAACCATGGATCTAGCATGCTTCTAGAGGGATCAAATCTTTTAAGTGCAAGCATATTTTAAAATGTAAAACATGAAAAAGAATTGCATCTCAAGAAATTTGATCCTTTGAATGCTTCATAGTGTGTGTTTTAACCCCGTACAACAATTACCTGCATATGAATTCTAGAACACAGAAAATAAATAATGCGAGAGCATAACACATAAAACACATATACACAAAGATTTTCCCCTGGATCCGAAAACCAGGAGTACCAACTTGATTTTTCATTATATTCCTTTCAATGTTACAATACATATTTATACATACTGAAGCATCCAATACCATGGACCAAAAACCATCACGTCCAAAACCATGTGCAAAAAACATGCACAAAACCATAGGTAGGTCCGCCTAGACCCCATAGAGTGGGGTTACGTGCACCCCTCAAACTCCCTGTGACTCCCCTCACTAGCGAATTAGCACAACGAAGGGGGCGAAACCCCCCAGTTAACTACGTGGGCTATTCGTGGAAAGAATATAACACAACCCAATATTCTCCCACTTGTTGTTTTCTTTCCATAGGGGGCCACAAGAGATCTTAGTCATTTATCCATCCCTACAATGCCCATTATTTATCTACACCAATATAACTTCTCAAGGCTCACAAATTTTTTTAATTCATCTGCAGTATTCTTGAAAGTGTCCACCTTTACCAGCAACACCTTTTAGTCTTCTATCATATTATTATAGACATTTTTGGGCACTACAACCCCAATCATACATGTCCATAAACCAAGGGCTCCTAAGTCCCTAAAAGTGTTGCTTCACACCCTAAAGGAAAAAGCTCAGCTCATTACATCATCTCCCAGAAGTTCTCCATAGAAAACTGCTCAAAACTGGTCAAAACTAGACCATACAGAATGCCCAGTGTAGAGGGTGCGATGCATACTACCTTCCCAGTGTAAAAGGTGCGATGCATACTATATGGCCCCTCTGTGGGGTGTGATGGGAGAGAATGGACAAATGGCAGAGACAATTTGCGAGGTGGAGGATCATAGAATCTTCCAGAAACTTCCCCTCTGACACTTGCCTCTCTGATTTCACCCAGGGATGAGTAAGAGATCATCAATATCCAAGTGGAATCAAGAAATATCAGAGAGAGGACACTAATCAAAATCCCAAAAGCTGACTCACCCCCCTACAATCATCTATATATGGATCCATCATCACAGAGATCTAGAGGCGGGAATATTGTATCTTGTAGGGAAGTGTTGTTGGTTTTCTGGTGTAACATCATAGCGTTGGGTGATCTAAAATTTACTTGAGGTGAAGAAGGGCTTTCTTGCTGGAGGATGATGTTGGTTTAGAACAATTGGTTGTAATCCTCTTTCTATTCTTGATATTAATAAAGATATTCAAGTTTTCCTCCGCATTCTTGTATGTTTGATTATATATATGCATTTGTGTGGTCAATACATATCTGGTCCTATGTTGTTTACGACTATAGATCTATGTTCTTCGATAGTATTATGCTGCTTTGATTCCACAGGTGCTCTCTGAAGCTGTGTATACAAAGAAGGAGTGGCAAAGATCTATCGAGAAGGAGAGGAACCAGGCAAGGAACCAAGCGAAAGACAAAGGTTGGTATCCTTTGTTCTCCTCTTGTCTATTTTTCATAAAGGCAAGCGAAAGTAGTTTTAACTTGTTTGTTTCTAACATAGCTACCAGTCTTAGTGGGAATAGTAGCTCTAAGTGGACACTATTTCCGATAACAAAATGGCGACTCCACTTGGGAGCGAATAGATTATTTGCTGATCTATTTTTGTTTGTTTTATAAACTTACAGACGGAGCCTGAAGTCAAGCTAGCTAGCCTTCGAACTGCATTTGATATGAAAGTGAAAAGTAGATCAATGCTGCTTCAGTATATCTCTGGGTTTTGTTTATAAATTGAACAATCAATTTGAAAATACTCTAATTTCCCTAGTGGCGGGTCTAGTAACCTCCTTAGATCAACCCCTGTGATTTATATTTACTGAACATCACTTACTCGCCCTAGATCCCTGAACTGAACTAGAAATTGTGATCAAAGACTGGATAAAATTCTCGCACTTGTACCATCGCACCCTCTCTTCAAGGCAGTCTGTATGCATCGCACTTACCGTGTGCAATAGGTGAGATTCATACTAGATTCCCTGTGTGATAGGTGTGATGGTTAGAGAAGGTTGATTTTACCTTCAGACTTTGGTTTTTCTTCACTCTTTTCAGATCTATTCAGGAGTTTTGTTGTCTGTGGTCAGTATATATCTGTGGAAACCCTCTTCTCTTCCATCATTCCACCTCCATTGTGCAAAGAACTGTAAGTGTTTTTATGTATTGTGCACCATTTTCAGTTCTCTTTTACAAAGAAGTAGCGTAATCAGACTGTCGTTTCTTGATCTGAAAGTGTCATAAGTGTAATTTTTGGTCATAGAAGAGAATCCCATTGTTCTTTGTAGTCGATTGTATTGTTACTCTTTTATTTGATTTGAATTAGTATTTTTTTAAGTGTCGAAAATAGTTTTCATTTCGAAATCGCAAAGTGTCATCCTTATCTTCACTTCATTTTGAAAAGAAATTTGTTAGTATTGCCGCTTTGGAAAATAATTCAGATTTGCACTTAGCATTCTTCTTGTCATTCATACATTAAGAAGGCTGAAAAAAAAATACATGCATGTGCATTTGCATTTAAACTACTTGGTTTGATTTAGGACAGTGCATTTAGTGTGTGCTTTGTGCTCTTTGTTGAAAGACACTCAGTTCTCTTTCCTTAGTAGCTAGGATTTTCATTGCCAAAAGAAGATTAAATAGTTGTTTATCATATTAGATTGCATTTTAGGAATTGTATACACATCACGTCGTGAACCTGAAAGGAAATTTTTTAGACAAGATCAACTATAAAATAAATTTAATGAATCTAAAAATGCTTTGGAACCTAACACACAACATTTATAAGTCTAGGCTAGAGACGTATTCTGGCATTGTAAAACCTGGTAACTATTGTTTTCATTGTCGGTTGGGTGATTCCTCCACTTTGAGATGACAAGTGCCAATACGAACTTGTGCTCCCACGTACCATCAAGTATATATTGGGAGACCAAAATAGGCTATATCCTTTATCCTTAGGAAGCTGTGTCTGCTGCCCTATCGATTCCAATGCACTGAACACGGCATTCAGGAAGATTGATTTCCGTACCGTAAAAAGTATTCTGCATTTTTGTGACTGGTTTGGTAATCCCTCTACCTAGATTTCCAGAGAAGTCTATTTCATTCCTTTTTAGACTCCTTAAAGGAAAAGGTCCATCTGAGCACTTGTCACTTCAGGCTCATTAAAAATCAAAGGCAACAAGAGTCATATTTTGTTTTTTCTCGACTCTTAAAAATTGAAAAAAAAAAGTTGTGTCAAAGCATCTAAAATTCATTTAATTCGAAAACATTTTCCCCTTTTTATTTTGAGTTTATCAAGTAATCCGCAATCATGGAAGAAATTCAATCAAAACCCCGTCGTTCGCGCAGACTTATGAGTCAACCGTCGTTGACTCCAGAAATGAAACTATTCCGGACAAAGCAAACTCATTTGACCGGATCAAAGTCCCCTAGGTTAGTTGGGGCAAGTACCTCAACATCCTCAGAGACTCTGGTTACTCCGAACATTTCTGGTATCCCTACCTCTACAGAAGAAATTCCGCAGCAACAAAAGGACATTACAACTGATCCTAGTGTGACGGTAAACACTTCTATTCCTGAACTGGCTCCATCTACAGCCGATTCGAAAGGTCTTACTCCCCAAACGTCTATTGCTGCAGAACTTATATCTTCTTCAGCACCAGAAATACTTTATGGACCTGACGGTCTACCTCTTCCTCCTGGATTGATTTCCATAGAAGAGATTGTGGAAGATCCTCCATCTAACACTCCCATGCAATTTGGAGCTGGGATCACGCTATATCCTTGTTCATCATAAGTTATTCTCCCGCCATCGAAAGCTCCTGAAGAATCACTAAGGAATCTTTTGGATAGGCTTAATATGTCTGAACAACCGTCGAAATCTAGGACTTTGTCATCCAACACAGTAGCGATAGAAATTACTGTTGCTACCCCAACAATGTTCGTCGGCATGCCATCTGTCCCAACTAGCTCTCAATCACTGGATGGAGACCATCTAGGGGCTATTTCGACAGTATGGACTCTTCCTGTTTGTTCGTCCGGAATTTTATTTGGAATCTCTTATGTTGAGTCTCGACAAATTGATCCTTCACGGGGTCAATTTGGGAAAACTAGTCCCAAAAGGCAAATCATCCCTTTGAGTATCGAATTACCATCGTATGGAGGGCCATATACCCTTTCATTTCCTTCTTCAGAAGGACAACCATGCGAGAGTTCACAACAAAATTATGTTATGCTGGAATTACAACTAGCGGTTGGGTGCCAATCCTGCCTCAACAACCAAGAGTTGTATACTCAATGCAACAAAGTTTGCCTATGACAAATATCCCCACTACGCCAGCTATTATGGCAGTGTCGCAAGTACATGTGTTGCGAGTTGTATGGCAACCTCACGTTTCTCAGGTTACAATGCAACAATCCCTTGTACCTACAACACGACCGCAATCAGCAACTAGTGGAATGACACAGGTTCAAACGGGGACCATCACCCCCCACTCTTGGTCAAACAGTCGGTACTGGACAATAGCCCATGGCTTCACAACTGTGGTTGGTGCAATACCAACAACCGCAATTCCAACAATCTTACCAAGGATATGGGCAACAATTATTTGCAAGTAATGGACAGCCGTATAATCAAAACGGACAATATCAACCATATCATAATGGTTATGCCCATCAACCTTACCAAACTTACTAGCATCAAATGAATTATGCTCGTATGCAAAGACCAACTACTGAGGCAATTCCATCTTATCCTGGGTATGTGTCACCAAGCCTGAATCAACAGTTTCCTTTTGTGGGAACTTTAGAATTACCAGATCTAAATTGACTAACAAATGATCCAATTGCCTACGCCCCTTGGTGGCTAGCGATTCCGAATAAACTTCCGTCTAATATTCCTAAATTTAATGGAAATCCAGGTGAAGACCCGTCGAATCATGTGATGACCTTTCATCTGTAGTGTTCATCCAACACCCTCAATGATGATTCGATCAGACTTCACCTCTTTCAGCGAATGTTAACTGGTCCGACAACAAAATGGTATATCGAATTGCCTAGAGCCTCGTTTGATAACTTCAGTACCCTAGCCACAACCTTTTTAACCCATTTTCAGTTACCTATAAGGTATGAAACAAGAACTGAGTTGCTTACCAATTTCAAACAAATGACAGCCACTCACATATCTAATCATATTCATGAGTGACGACGTCGTCATAGAATGGTAAAAACATACGTTCCTGATCAGCTATTGGCTGAATGGTTTATTAAGTCATTTTTACCTTCCATTACAGAAGATTTGGCAAAGGGAGGAGTCGTCACTGAAGAGCAAGTTATTGCTCTTGCACAATATCTAGACTTGATCTATACTCAGTCCGGAATGCTCTACGATAAAATCCCTGATGCTCCTAGACTGGAATTTTCCATTCCTCCCCCTCCTAAATCAAACAAAGACTCTCATGCCGGCGATGGCGTGATAGGTATGACAAGCACTAAAACCATAAAGGCTACGTCGAAAAAGGCCCGTACGTTTTCAAGTCAAAATGCGAATGAAGAGATTCTAGCCTCGGAAGTAAATGTCGTGTTGATAGACAAAGGAAAAGAACCTAAGCAACCAGGAGGCAAGAAGAAAAAGAAAGGGAAGAAGAAGAACCAAGAGGAGTTGTCTCCTGAAAAATCTTCTACAAACCCTTCTAGGGATAAGAAGCCAAGTCATCCATGCCTAATATGTGATGAGGATCACTGGACCAGAGAGTGTCCATATAAAGCTGAACTTAGAAAATTCTTCAAGAGTTCAAAAACTTCAGTTGTATTAACTGATCCGTTTCTGAACCCAGGAACAAATCTGGTTGCTGGCGAAAATGCTTCCCCGTCCCAAGTGCTAATATTTTTAGTTTCAAAGCAACTGAATGATGCTCTCATATTGACAAGGAATAAATATTACGAGAATCCAAAGATGTCGAACAACAAGGATAATGATCAACCTAGTAGTTCGACAACAACTTTGACCGAAGTTGTGCCACCCACCATTCCTGAATTAACAATAAAACTGCCAAAGGGAGTAGTACACAAATCGATGTTTAATCCTCGTGCCAGAGCACCACAACATTATAATATAGTGGAGGATCTAGCCGAATCACCTTCCGCGATGTCGACACTTGAGGTACTGCAAAATTTCCCATCCCAAAAGTAGGCTTTATTATCAGCAATAGGTGGGATTGACCCAACGGATTCCAATCTTGTGTCCTTTAACCACAAAGGATATGACCCTCAGTTACTAGCTCAACTAGCTTTCCTTATTCAAGTGAAAGCCCTCAACAAAACTGTTCATAGAACAATTATTGATGAGGGGGAATCCACATGTATTATGTCGATGAGTTGCTGAAAAACTTTAGGGTCTCCAACCTTGTCGTGATCATCAACGACATTAAAAGCATTTGATGGACGAACATACACCGCATATGGGATATTAAGTAACTTGCAGGTCGAACTGGGGGGCAAAATAGTAGAAATTGATGTTGAAGTTATGGATGGAAACCTCGATTACAAAATCCTACTAGGAAGGCCCTGGATATATGCCATGGCTACCGTTGTGTCGACCTATTTTAGGAAGATTCCATTTCCTTTCCAAGGAGGAATTACAATTATCGACCAACAAACATTTCTCCCCAACAGTTCACAAGTTACGGGAAGCATTCTGATGATCCATGGAAGCCCTAATTCGCTTCAAAATATCAGAGTAGGCCTACTAAAATACCCCACATTAATGGGAAATTTTACCCTACCGCCCCCCTTCAAATTGGCGGAAGTGGCTAAGGTAGGAACCTGCAATATGATATCTTCTATTCAAAAGATATTAGAAAATGATATCAATATGGATCGTCTGCAGGTATTGCCACTAATCCCACTAGAAATATTCTAGCAATCAATGTTTTCGGCATGGGAGGCAAACCAATATCAACGCTCATCAAGCGTTTGGATAGACAGGTCTAAGGAATATGGCACCCCTTCAAATCCTTGGTCGCAAGTACACTCTACAGACGAAGGAATCATTCAATCGATGATGATTGACGGGGAACCATGGGAAGATTACCACCATCGTTCCCATCTTCTAAATTGGAAAGAAGATAGTTCCAGTGACCTAGATCATCCCTCAGTTTTTGACTTTCTGTCAAATACAGTAAATACGGTGGATTCCAAGTGAAATCTATCCAATATTGAAGAGACTATCGCCATAAATTTCTGGACCAAAACAGATGTTGTAGAGAATATTCATGTCAACAAATCTTGTTATTCTTTAGAACTGGAAGTATATAGCACTCTCTTTCACGAATTTAGAGATGTCTTTGCTTGGTCATATGATGAAATTCCAAGCATTGACTCGAGCATAGTTGAACATGAGATTAATATGTATCCAAATGTCAAACCGATATGACAATGGCTACAACAGGTGCATCCCAAGAAATTCGTTGCCATCAAGGCGAAAGTTGAAAAACTCGTCCATGCGGGTTTTATTTACCCGGTTCCTCTAGCCAATTGGGTATCGAATATTGTTCCTGTAATGAAGAAACAAGGAACGATTAGAGTGTGCGTCGAATATAGGGATGTAAATCAAGCTTATCCAAAAAAAAACTACCCTACACACTTCATTGACCAGATAATTGACGAATGCGCCAGATCTGGAATCTTCTCATTTATGGATGGATTTTCTGGGTATAATCAAATAAATAACCACCAACAACACCAGTCAAAGACTGTGTTTATTTGTTCATGGGGCACATTCGCATATTGCAAGCTACCCTTTGGTTTAAAGAGCGCAAGAGCAACATTTCAGAGAGCAATGAACTATGCTTTCCATGACATCAAAAACATCGCTCAACCATATCTCGACGATCTTCCAGCTCATTCGTGAAAGCGGACCGATCATCCGCACCATTTAAGAGCGATTTTTCTACGTTTCTGACACTACAAGATATGACTCAACCCGCAAAAATGAGTGTTTTGTGTTATTTTTGGTCATTTACTTGGCTTTGTAGTCTCAAAGGACGGGATTCGGCTTGACCCATGTAAGGTTCAGGCAATCATTGATTTGCCTCCACCTTCAAATTTTCTTCAAATTCAGAAGCTCCAAGGGAAAGAAAACTTTCTGAGGGGGTTCATTCCAAATTACGCTGAACTTGCTAAAGGTTATTCTCATCTATTGAAAAAAGAAGTACTCTTCATTTGGGATCAGGATGTGCAAGCTTCCTTTGATACTTTAAAACAATCCCTAATAAAAGCATCATTAATGTATGCTCCTGATTATCAAAAAGACTTTAACATGTATCTGGATGAAGCAGATACAACCATAGCAATGGTTTTAGTTCAAGAAGATAGTGGAATTGAACATCCTATATATTATTTAAGCCGAAACTTAAATGATACAGAAATGAAATACTCCTACATTGAAAAGCTAGCCCTAGCAGCTGTTCAAGCGATACAGAGATTTCGAAACTACATCCTCTTCAGAAAAACTACCATTTTATCAGATTGCAACCCCATGACTTATATATTGTCGTGACAATTGCTTGGGGGAAAATATTCAAAATGGATAGAAATTTTACAAGATTTTGATATGGAATTCAAAAAATCCAAATCAAAGAAAGCCTTGGTTTTCACGAAGTTACTATGTGATCTCCCATCGTCGTCTAATGATGCATCGTCCGAAGAAGCAATCGTGGACGAAAATTTGTTTCTGATATCTTCAAGCAATCCATGGTATGGAGATGTAATCATCTATCTCCAAACCCAAAACATATGGGTCTAATACCTCACGTTCCGAACAATGACGGATACAATACTAAGAAAAGGACTACGTGATCGTCGGTGATACGCTTTACCGTCGTGGTATCGATATAGTTCTGTGGAGGTGCCTCACCCATGAGGATGCTGAAAAAGTCCTAAATGATTGTCATTCAGGCATGTGTGGGGGGCATCAATCTGGTTATGCTATGGTGCAGAAAATTTTACGAGCAAGATACTTCTGGCCAACAATGTTCAAAGATTTCATGACCGTAGTAAGAAGTTTCCATGCTTGTCAAATCTTCAATAGCAAAACCAAAAGACCACCTGCACCTTTGCAACCAGTAGTTGTTGTTGGACCATTCACCAAATGGGGCATAGATTTCATGACATGTAACCCCACCTCGACCGAGGGGCATGGGTATATCATAGTTGCAGTAGACTACTTTATCAAATGGGTCGAGGAAATGCCTACATTAAACAATAGCGGCGAAACGGCTGCCCTTTTCTTTTTAAATCACATAGTCTCCAGATTCGGCGTTCCACAAGCCATAGTCACAGATCATTGATCGCATTTTCACAATCACATGATGGTTGAATTGGCTGCCAAACTAGGACTGTCCCGTGAAAACTCTACTCCGTATTATCTGCAAGCACACGGATAAGTTGAGGCAATCAACAAGGTCCTGAAGCGCATTCTGCAAAGGATGATTGGAGTCCATCAACAGAGTTGGCACCTGATCATGTACTCAGCCTTGTGGGCATACCAGACATCGGTGAGAAATGCAACTGGGTTTACACCTTTTCAACTAGTGTACAGTCTCGAAGCAATCTTACTAGTTCAGTGTGAAATCTCGTCCCTCAAGCTCGCAGTCGACCTTCTCCCCGGAGCTTCAGAAGAAGAGGCTCATTTCTTAGAACTAATCCAATTGGATGAAACCCATTGTGATGCAGCTTTGGCTAATGAATCCCATAAGAAACGAGTCAAAGCACAGTTCGACAAAAATGTCAAACCTCGTGTCTTCTCAGAAGGTAACCTGGTCTTACTTTACGACCAGGAGTCTGATAAGTTGGGAGCAGGGAAGTTCAAATATTTATGGATGGGTCCCTATATTGTTAAGTGTGTATTAGCAAAAGGAGCCTATGAGTTGATGGACTATGATGGGATTCCACTGGCGCAAGCCTGCAACGGGTTGTACCTCAAGCGTTACTATGCTCAATTCCGCGTAGTAATCCCTATCCTTTTGTTAGTTTTTTGTTTTCGCTAAGGGTAATTATTTTGGTTCGGTAATCCACTTTTTGCATTTGTTGCAGATGTTGAAATTACTGGAATCATTCATTGGATATGCCAATGGAGCGAGTCGTAATACGTGGAACCTATCTTCTGTGGCCTGGGCCATCTTCGATCCTAGCGGTGAGTTAGTGATTTTCAGAGGGGTATGTATTGGTCGGTCGACGAACAATATTGCTGAATGCAGTGGGTTGATAGAAATCCTCTTCGATGCCATCGCACATGGCGTATGCTGACTTGTTGTCAGGCTAGACTCACAACTCGTCATTCTACAACTCACTGGGATTTATTCTGTACGAAATCCAACCATCTATTGCATGTTCCTAAGGGTCAGAATTTTGGAAAGACAATTCGATTTCATTCAATATCAACATATTTCCATAAATTTAAACACATTGACAGACTCATTGGCAAATTATGTGTTAGATAGACATTTGCGACATTTATAAAAAGAAGCATTTCATCAATATTTGCAACAGGACCACGTAGCTTAACCGAAATAAAACTCCGAAAATAAAATATATATATATATATATGATTGTTTATGGTTTACACATAATGTCCCATAACCAAGACAAAATCGGTCAGATGACCCAAAAATCAAAATGCTAGGGGGCACCCTAGTCTAATGATGCTGATGATAACAAGTCACCGCCTGTGCAATCATGCGTAAAAGCCTAGTCCATCGACTCGGCACGCCAACAGTATGTCGCTGCAACCGCAGAGGCAGCTCATCGGTCCTCACATCCTGAATACCAAGGGTGAGACCCTCGACCTGATCCTGTAATGCTGAAAGAGTCTCGACCACATCAAGGTCGCGGAGGATAGCCCTCCCCACAGCCTCTCCTGCCAAATCGGCAGCTAGTTCTCTCCCGCATAGTGCTGGTCGAACTGGTCTGATATCTGCATGAGCACATGAGTTTTTATTAGTCTTGATCAAAGAAAGCATTATAAAAACAATAAACAGAGATATGGTCAAAGAATTTACCCATAGCACCCCACTGCTCACCAACCGACAACACCAAATTCGGGTCACCTCGGAAATCCATCCCAGCATATGGAAACTTGGCATAAACCATCTCCTGACGATCAAACCACTCGAAGAAGGTATCAGAGAAAGAAATCTGAGGCTAGAAAGCATGTCGAGACATGAGGTCAACCCATCTCTGCATTCGTTGCTTAGTCGGTGGAGGTAAACCAAGTGAGATGTACTGCGGCTGCATTAGTGGGATCTTCTCCAAAGCGAAAGCGGTCAAAATAGAACCATAGCCGAAATTCTTGGATCTCCCACCTTTCACTTTTGTCATTTGTTCTTTCATCACAAAGAGTACTGCATCACACCAGTTGAACACCTTCAGCTCAAGGCATTCCAAAGCATACTACATGTAAGACCTGTTAGCTATGTGAAGAACCGCACTACCAGCCAGTCTAGCAAAAGTGAACAGAATGGTCGTCAACGGCAAGTCAGTGAAATCTCGAATGTTAATCTTGCCATCCGTACTTGGCTGAGATCCCTCTTTGCAGTGCCAGTGAATATACTCTCTCACGGATTCACCCCCGCGGGCAGAACCTGATAATGAGAGAGGGGCACCATGCCTCAATAAACCGGTCAAAAAATAGATGTCCACGACAGTCAAAGGGATAGATTTGCCCCTAATCTGGAACAGCTGGTTGGTAGGATCCCAGGCATGGAGGAAATAGTGCAACAAGTTGATTTGTTGTCTCATGCTAGAGATATAGAAAAACTTCAGCAGGCCACAACTCCGCAATGCAGTTACCATAATCGGATCATGTAAAGCAGTCGTGTCCTCTTCTTCATGCTCATTTTCCCGCCATGTAACGACCATTTTGCCTCGATGAATCTCTGAGAAACAAACAAGAGAAGAGTCAAGGCCCTGATTTGGAAAAAACAGGCAAAAATTCCATAAGAAAACAGTGAAAAAACTTCCCTCCTTGCACCCATCGCACCCTAGCAGTGTACTGGGGGCGATGCATACTAATTGTCCAGTGACAAGTTTAGTATGCATCACATATTTCGATATAGAAAGGGTGCGATGGGACCAAGGAAAATTGTTCAAACCCCAAAGGCTCAGCAAAGTAGGGAAACATGCTCAGAATTCAAAAAGGAAAGAATGCAACTGAAGAGCACAAGTTTAGCTCCTACCTGGTCCAGACGGCACCAAGAATCGGCCATAGAATCTCCCGGAAGTAGCTAGTGAAAACCAGGGAGGAAAAGCACCTACAGAACTCCAACAAGCCAAGTTCAAATGAAATGGTAAAATGAGAGGTAAAAGTCACTTTTAAATTACTATTCACATAATTCAAGTAAAGTATTAGTGTTCTTAGCTCATTTATCAAGCATATGTTTTCATTTCTAATCGGTTTTATGAAGCAATTGAACAGGTAGTACAATATTTGAAAGAACAAAATGCTAATGGTGAATTAAGGAATCAATGACCATTATTACGATCAGTTTTAATGCATAATTCAATCTCGTTAAAAATTAAACATAAGGAATGAGCAAATGTTTCCCCCAAAGTTTAAGCTCATTAAAAAATGAACCAATCCCCGGTAAATAACCATTGTGAATGCATTATCATCAACTTTTGAGCCTTGGTCGTGTTCTCATCATCACCTCCACTCTGTTTTAGCCGATCATACACCTCCATTTGATTGTTTACCCTTTTGAGGAACATCTGCGAAGAGTGA